>CAXIVR010000839.1:0-17496 GCA_964035755.1 Teleogryllus oceanicus
AAATTTTTTCCCAAAAATCTTCCATTCTCCTTTGGTCTCCTGGGAAAAAATTTTAAATTTTTTAATTTTTAATTTTCTGGGTTTTTTATTTGATGCTCTTAGTTTTCAGAAACTTCATTTTTTTTATACTTTTTCCTTCCTTCATTTATTGCATTTAGTAGGAACTTATTTCGTAGTTATTTAATTTCCTGAGTTTTGAAATCTCTAGACCACTGTGGCTTTGAGGTAAATGTAAATACAAGATCTTTGTTTGGAATTTTATTAGAATTATGTTTATTACTTTGTATTCGTCTAATGCAGTGAATAATAGTACACAAAACCCTAATATTAAAATAGGAAGGTTAAAAATTTACATTTTTTTTTGGTTATCTTGTAGCTAAAATAAAAGAAAAGCGCGTTTAAAAAGTTGAAAATTATATAGCAAAAATTTAAAATATACAGCAATAATAAAACAATTAGGTTGTAATGTATTCATTGTAAATGATTAGAAAATGCAACAAATAAATTGTACCTTCCAATAGTGGGCTGGAAAACACTTGGGTCTCTAGATCCAGAGTAGTATCGATGAAATATGAAAGTAGCAATAGATAGATTAGATAGATAGATAGATAAATGATATAGATGAATAGATAGATTAGATAATGAAAATAAGATAATAGATATAGATAAAATAGATAGATAGATAACAGATAGATAGATAGATAGATAGATGAATAGATAGATGATGGTAGATAAAAATTTTATTCTACAATTGAGCAGATGATTCCCGGTGGCAGAATGCGAAATAACAATGGAAGGTTAATCATCTATTTCAATCTGCTGGACCTGCAAAAAGATTGAGCTCCCCTGCCCTGGCGGTGCGGGGCGTCGCAGTGCGCGCTGCGCGACGCAACGCGACGGCGACGCGGCGTGGGTGTGAAGCGGCTAGCGGCGCGGGTCTACGCCTCGCGCCCGCCTCCTCCCCTCCCCTCCTGCTCCGCACCCGCCTCCTGCGAAGATCACTCCCCCCTCCCCTTCCCTTTGGGGGTTCCCCACCCTCCGTCCCCGCCCGCCCGCGCCCGCCCTCTCCGCGCTCGCCGATGGCTTTGCGCAGTGGAGGGGCAGGGAACGGAAGAGTGGAAAAGTTACACCACCCAAACTCAAAACTTGGAACGGTTAATTTAAAATTACTTCTTTACTTATTATTCTGGTAAATGTTTATTCTAATTAGTATATTAATCTTTTAAACAAACAAATTTTGTACCACTTTACTATTATATTTAACACTTGCATGCTTAAACCAAAACCCTTTTTTGTCCCTCCTTTTCAATGGCTTTCCGTTGTTCTTTTTCTACTTTTTGGGGTTCAATAAAATCAAACGTCACACAAAGCTTTCTAATTTCAAAGCTAAACTTTTGTATTTTAACTCAAGAATGAGTTGAAGGAACACAGACTGCAAAATTGTCATTAACTAGTATAGCATAATGTGAATAATGTAACGTCACGTAATTAATGAAAAGGGAAAGAAACAAAAAATATCTAAGGAAATGTTACATCATGTAAAGTGAAGTTTTTAAAGAAAAAAAAATTTTCGACTCATTCATTACAAATATGACGAAATGACATTCTTGTTTCTATTCCTATTTTTTTTGATTTCAATTTTAACTGAAATTCTTTTCTAACAACTCGTTAATTATTTTAATTTTATGTACAAGAAACAATGCCAACGATTGCAATCAAATTGACGGAAGGTTTTGATCTAAATCTTTTAAATTTGGGTTAAAGGTTCCATGTAGTTTGCTCATCAATGTTTACGAATGAGTCCGCAACCTACATGACCAAGGGAGTTCGCAAGATGTATGACAATCGTTTGGTCTAAAGGTGGCTCGCATTTGACATTCGATGAGTATCGTGCTACTGCTCGCCCAATCCCGAGCAGCAGATGTGCTTGGCGAATGTTCACTCCTTTGATGAGTCCAAAGACCGACACGTGGTGGGTAGGGCGAGCACTGAATGCACGTCGCTCGACAAATGGCGAGCAATCAATTCCACCACTCGGGATTCGGCAAGCAGTCGCTGCTACTTGCCGAATACTGAGATGTTCGAGCCATAAGAATGGTTCCATACTGTTTTGTAACTTGCTTCGTCTTGAAATCCCTAAGAAAAATATATCTCATGCAAATAAGTATAACGAATATAAATGAACTTGTACCCAAACCAGATCGTTGTCAAGTCTTCAAGTCCACAGTGACTGTTTTTTTAAAATTTTATTTTATTTTATTATTTGAATATTGCCACCAATACGCGAAAATTGACACAGAAACCATTTTTTTTTTTTTTTTTTTTTATTAGAAATATACCCTTTTGTTCGACATTCTTTTTTTTAAAGGGGGTTGAAGATACAAAAACTTTTTTGTTATAATTACATTTCTCATTTTGAAAAAATTTGAAGACTAATATTTGAATAATACAATAAACCCAAGGAAAACCCGGGAAGGGGTCCTTGAAAAAAAAATGATACAATTTGAATTGGGACAATGATTTTTTAATTTAAATTTTTGGGAACCTGTTTTATAGCTAATTACGGAGGATGGTAGGTCTTTAGAGATCTTGATTTTATTCGTGGAAAGAGTTTAAAGCTGATTTCCCAAGGTACAAAGGAGGGTTAAAAGATGAAAGAGAAGATGAAATTAGAAAAAAGGTTTTAGGACCCAAGTTTTCAGGGTTCTATAGATAGTTTTTTTAAGATTTGATCTTTTCCCCGGATATACCATGGCCCCTTTAATACAGTTTTTAAAAAATTTTTTTTTGCAAATTTCCCTTTTTTTGAAGGTTCTTTTGCTGCACCCCCCCAGATTGGGCAGGCGTAGGTCAGTGAAGGTCAAACAATGTTTTAAATTTTTGGAATGCTGGGTAAAAACCTTTTTTTAAAAATTTTTTAATATTTTTATGGGGTTTTATTAGCTATTGTTTTTATGTTTTTTCCAGGTTAATTTGGTATCATTTGAAGCCCAAGATATTTAACAGGGGTCTTTTGGGGGAGCCTTTTCTTCAGGGTTTTATTAATTTTTAAAAGGGATATGGGGGCGAATCCTTTTTAAAGGGGAGAAAATTTTTTTAGTTTTTTGGTGATTTATTTTTTTTGCCAATCATTGAACCAAGATTGAGGAATTTAGGTCATCTTGAAGATTGTCTCTACCAAAAAGAAGATCACTTGGTGGTAAAATTGCAGTGTCGTCCGGAAATAAAGGAAATTTTCAAATGTAATGGAAAAGGCATATCAGAAAAAAAAACATTGAAAAGCATAGGTGAAAAGGGGGGCCCCCGGGGGGAAATTCCTTTTTAATTTGATCAGTTGAGGGGTTTTTATTTGAACTTTAAATTGTCGATTAACAAAAAGGGTTTTATTATATTTTGTAAAAATTTGGGAAACCAAATTTCTAAATTTTGGGAAAAAGTAATCCATCATCCCGAATAAAATGCCATCTAGAAATATAGAAAAAGAGTATGACGTTTTTTTGAAATTGGTAATATAGTCGAAAACGTGGGATTTGGTGCGTAGGGGAAAAGGGTTTAAAGCTAAAACCCAAAATTTGACTACTAGGAAGAAAATTGTTTTGATTTAGAAATTTATTAATCCGGGTTTAAAAATTCCCTTTTTCAAAGTTTTTTAAAAAATTTGGCAGCAAACTAATTGGTCTAAAATTTTTCCGGGTTGGGGGTTTGATCGTGTTTTTGGGAATTGGCAGAATAAGTGAGTTTTCAGGATTTTGGAAAAGTAGTTAGTCTGAAACGCATTATAAATAGCTTTAGTGAACTGAGGATGGGATATGGTAGATGTTTAATTACAATATTAGGAATTAAATCTAAGCCTGGTGTTTTTTTTTTTTAATTTTGGGAAGTTATGTATTTGACTTCAGATGGGGAAATAAATTTAATTTTTTCCCGGGAACTGTATGTAGGGGGTTGGCTAATGATTGGACTTTTTTTGGGGTAAAGGAATTATTATAAGAGAGATTATTAGTAAAGGGGTTCAAAATGTTTTTAATTTTCTTTTTTTTCAGAATTTTGAGTTTGCTACTGTGTTGTTATTATTATTTTTAAGGGGAGTAATTTTTTTTTGTCTTTTTGTTATATTTTTAATTGCAGACCAGAGGGAAGAGAGTTAGGTTGGGGAAACTGGGTATATAGTTTTTTGAATTTAAAAAACCCGTATTGTTCTAGTTTATTTTTTAAATTTAAGGGAAGGGATTTAAAGGGAGTTTTAATTTCAGGATCTCAGTGATTTCCCTTTCTCGAGTTACATGTTTTAGAGCAATTAAATTTAATATTTCTTTTGGTAGGACAGGTGAGACTGATTTTTTTAGGGGTTTTTACTTTCTTTGTTGATAATTTAATAGCTTCTAATATATTTTTTGTATTTTTAAAAATTTTAGCATCTAACCCAATGGATATGGAGAGAAGTTTTGGGGAAAAATTTGTTTGAAGTATATATGACTGGAAAAGTTTCCCAAATTTTTTTTTTCCTTTAATTAGGGAATTATGGTTTGCTGTGGAGTAACATTGTTTAAAATTAATTAATACAGGATTGTGATCTGGGGTTTAATGCTGGTATGCAGTACTGTGTGAGTGGGAAGTTTAAATTTTTGGGGCTGCAATTCCGAATATCTGGAGGGAAAAGGTATTTATATGGATAATGTGGGGTTGAGAAGGCATGTATTGTCCCGTTATTTTGTAGTTGCTAGTTGAAAAATATTTTTACCTTGAGGGGTAGTCGTTTACATCCCCATGCTTGGGTGTTTTGATTTAATTCCCAAATTTAAAAATACTTTGTCATTTTATTGAAGAGTAATTCCCGGGGGGTTTTTAGGTATTTTTTTATTAGGGGTTTGTTCCCTTTTTTTTAGTTTTCCGACTGGTAAGCTTATTGTTTTGCTGTTATTTCTAATTCCTTGAGGGAGGTACAAATATTTGTGTGTGTTTGATTTTCCTTTTATTTAAATTTTTAAATCCCCCCCCCACCATGTAAAAAAGTTTCTTCTTTATGTAATATAATTTGGTATAATTTAAATCTTTTTGGGATTGTTTAGATGTGTTTTTGTAACACCTATATCAATTTTTTGGTCATTTAGAAAAAAGTTTTAATTCATTTATTTGGAAATAGTCCATTTTTCATTCCAGTTTTTAAAAATTTTATTTTTTGGTGATCCATTATTTTAAGTTTGTGGGCCATTATTTATATAATTTGGAAGAATTTTTTGTATTAAATTTTTAATATGGGGATTATAGAATTTAAATTTTCTGTTTTATTACAATAGGAATAATAGGTGGAGATTGTACCTGTTGTTTTCAGTATTTATTGTTGTTGTAAAAAATTTTGAGATCTTTTTAGAAGGGGTAAATAAAAAAGGGGAAATGATTTACACTTTGAGTATTTTGCAGGTGTAGAGTAGTATGTGTTTTTAACTTCTTGAGTAGACCCGTTATTTTGAAAATTATTTGTTTTTTTCTGGTTTGGATATATTTTTTATTTAAAAACTTTGGCTATTTGTAGAAATTAGTAAAAACTGGACAACCCCTTTAATTTTTCTGTATGATTTTTAAACAGTTTTTCAACATTTTAAATTGCTGTTTTTGGGTTTTTTAAATTTTTAGTAATGGTAGTTGTAGTACAACGAACACATCTAGGTTCCATTTTGCAGTTTGCCTGGTGTGTTTGGGAGCCTTGACAATTTACATTGTATGGGCTTATTTTTATTTTTAAATTTAATTTTACAATACTATTGAATAATTTGTTTAATTTCACTATATCTCTTCCTTGGTCATTATCATAAAGTTCTAATGCACAGCTTTCAATGATTCTATTTTTTCCAACAGTCTATAGACAGATATTATTGGGAAATTTTTTATAACTCTATTTTGATTTCATCATTTGAATATGATAATGGTACATCATATGTGACCCCCCGTTTTCTTAGATTCCAAAAAACGTGTCCATACCGCCCTAAGAAAGGAGGGAAAAGAATATTTTGAACTACGCCAACGCGGATGGATATTTGGAATGATAATTAGAATTTAGAACAAGAGAGACCCCCACCTTATACAAAGGGCGAGACCGGAGGTCGGATGAAAAAAAAAGTTTTTTCTGAAGGTAGAGCTGAACGGGGCGGACGTATGGAAAACGGTACCCCAGGGTAACATTGCAGCGGATTTCAGATTTGCAACTTTTTCGAGGAAACCTTCTAGAAGACCAGAAGAGGTAATTATTCTGTTATAAATTGATTTAAACATAATCTTAGAAGAAAGATAATAAGAAAGTTTGAATTTATAATGGAAGAATTAGGAGTGGAGTTTGAATAGATGGCAGTAATTAATAGCTTGCATTCATTTCTTTTTCCAGTTTTTTTTTCTCACATGCTTTTCGTATATTTAAATATTTCTTGAAGTTGGTGCTCATATAAAGGGGTGATTCTGGATTCATTTTCACCTGAATATCCAGTTGGTCATTAACTGTAATCGAAAATAAAGTAAAATTCATATGAGAGTATTCAAGCATAAAAAACTTGAACGAGAAGAAAAAGGGCGATTTCTGAGGAGCAACCGTTCTCAACCGAGGCCACGACGTTTCAAGGCCGAAGCGCTCGGTGGAAAGGTGTAGAAGGAAGCAAAGTGGACTGCTCTACGCGGCCGAGAACACAGTAAGGTCGTTCCAAATAAACTGTTTTGTAAGGGATAGGAGTGATTCAGTTTAATAAGAAAGCATTCTGTATCCGTCACGTAGAAAGAAAGGAGGGTAACAGATTTACCACGCTTAAAAGATAAAAAAAGTAAAAGTACATTTGTTTCGACTTCTAATACGTGAGAACAGAATCAATCTTTTCTTTCAAAAGGTTTTCAAGATCAAATATTGTAATATAGTGATTAAGAGTTTGTGTAAGAGTATAATTATAATAATAGTAATTCTCTGGATTTTAGAGAGAGAAAGATTTTCCCTTTTTGTTGTAAAAAATTTTAAAGGGGAAAAGTATTAATTTTTGATTTTCAATGTTGTTTCTTTAAATTTTTGTAAAGTAATATTTTAACGATTCTTTCAAATTTTTGAAAGTGTGTTTGTTAAACAATTGGTTGTAGATGAAAGTAGGAAATTGTGTATTGTGTTATTAGTGTTTTTTCAGTCAAGAGTATTCTGTATTTGATTTTTCTTATGTGCCATTGTATGTATTTGTCAAAGCAGCCAATATTTTTAGAATATATTCTGAATTTAGTGAAAAGTGATTCTCCCCCGAGTTGTTTGTAATTTTGCATCCAATCCATAAACGATCTTCAGACCGCCCCTATTTTTTTATTTATTGTGTCCACACTGGACGTCTAAAATTGAGCTAGTCGACCATCTGGTGAATTGTGTTCGCCAACAAGACGTCTCAGGTCGGGTGCTGGCCTTACGGCTTGTACCGCACAGACAGTGGCTCGCAATTGGCGCCCATAAGCGGGGCTCGATTATTGGATGCATTTACGACAAACCTCGATTTGGGAATAACTGAGCCCAAAATTTGGTGTAACAAAAATTACTAGTACAATTGAATCACAGTTCACAAAATTTCTGACCAGGTAGCAGAGTACAAGTGTGTTGAGAAAAAGTGTGTTATTTCAGGAGGGTTTTTTTCAAAAAGGATATTTATTATATGAGAGTTTTACAGTTTCAAATTGTGTCTGGTATTTCTGTGTAAAATATTTTGTGAGAGGTGTATGGTTTTCTGGGAAAAGAATTGATTGATTCTAGGCAGTTAATAGATTAAAAATGGCAGATAAGATAACGTGGCTAGGAATTTACCTACCGTAAGGAACTTGAGGAATCAGATAGCGATAGGGAAACTGGGGGACAAGCACCAGGAGGGATGATCGGGAGGAAACGACAGGAGTAGAACTAGGAACGGCAGGGGAAACCAGTGAGACGTCGCGACAGAATCACAGCCAACGCCAACCGAGATCAGGATGAGGAAGACGAAACCTCGAGAGCTTAATCAATGATGAAAACGATTAATAGGTCAATTTATGCAACAATTAGAGGGAGGTTAGTCATGCAGGATCAAAAACAGAGAAACCATAAAAAATTAGGTTACTTTGGGAAACTAAACTAGAGGTGAATAACTCGGCAATAAATACTTTGGAAACCAAATTAGAGGAGAACAAGGTTATTTTGGGAAACCAAATTAGAGGAAAATAACTGGCAATAAAAAATTTTGGGAAACCAAATTAGAGGAGAATAACTCGCAATAAATGCTTTGGGAAACAAAATTCACGGAATTCGACACGAAATTAGAAGAAAATAATAGGAAGTTAGAAGAAAATTTAAAAGCACAGTTTACTGAATTAGCGGAGCAGTGGAAGGTCGAATTTAAGAGCGAGTTCAACAAGAATTAGCACAGGAACACGAGAACTTGGAAAAAATTCACGGAGGGGGACTTGAATTAGAAGAAAGGTTGATCAAGTAACGAAAGAATTTGAAAATAGGATCGAAACACAATCGGATCTTATAACCGCCGTACCCGACAGGCAGATTGAGGTAGAACAAGGAGGAAAGTTCCAGAATTAGTTACTGAACAAGTCAGGTTCGCTAATAAATTAGATAGTGGAATAAAGGCTCTTTCTGAAAGGATGGCGTTCTACAACATCAAATTAAGGGCATATAGAATGAAGTAGTAGAACTGAAAATAAATTAGAAAATTTACCATCAATGGAGGAAGTGTTCAGCCCACGTATGTTTCATTACCGTGTACTCCTAATTTCAGTGCAGCGGAGATGAAAATCCATGTGTATTTAGGGAAAGAGGTAGATAACTTCTTTTTTTTTAAATTGTGTTCTGGACAGTAAGAAAACTCGAATCGTTTATCAGATGTTGCAGGGTAATGCACGAATCTGGGCAGATAGTTTAGAGATTTCCAAAACTATGGCCGAACTCAAAAAAAAATTTTATTCGAGATATTGGAATAACGAAACTCAAATCAATTTAAAGTTAACGTAATGTATGGTACGGGGAAAAGAAGGGTCGATGTCCATGCGGAATATGCAACGGAGAAATTAGCTTGTTTCAAATTATGTACTCGACGATACCGGATGAAGAAATTGTCTGTTTATTAATACGTCATTTTCTTCCTCGACGCAAAATTTGCTTAAGAATCTCTTACCAATGTCCACTGAAAAATTAATAACGCAACTAGGATTGTATGATGCCACTTTCGTGTATAATGAAAGGTTACAGAAAGCAAGAGCAAATGCTAATGGTCCGGTAAATGGTCAAGATAGAGGCAGCAACAACATAATGTAAGCAAACCAGAAACAGGAGAAACTTACAAACCGAAACATCACCAAGAAAAACAAACTTATGCTAGACAAGACAGGACCTCGTCTAGGGGTAGAAATAGAAAAATTCATTGATAGAGAGTTTTCCAACCCAGAAATACAGGACCAAGTACATCTCGCGGACATGAGTCGGAAAAATTAGGGTTTGTTTCGAAAGCCATCCGCCGCAAACCAAATAGAACAATCTAGTGAAGAAGAGGTGGCGATATTATCAACGAATTAATCTCATTTGATGATGAACCGTGGAACGAAGAAGAAAGATGGATCGGATCCAGGAGGCAGTGTCCGAGAATTAAAGTTAAATGTGAGGGTGTTGATACTTCGGGATTAGTAGACACAGGTTGTGCAACTTCCGTCATAGCTGAAAGTTTGTTGCATGAATTAAAGAACAAAGGAGTGGAGGTACCCACATTGCTGCTCGTGAAATCTTTTCTGATAGGTGCGAATCGGAAAATCAAAAACCCAAAAACAAGACGTTTATTTGGGAAATAGGATAGGCAAAAATAAGTATCAAGTTGTGTGGTCTTTTAGCGTCAGAACTTTTATATCCACTCATACTGGGAGTCGATTTCATGAAAACAAACGGAGTTGTTATCAACTTAGAGAACAATACTTTAACTTGAAACCGAATAATCAGCAGGATCTTGAATTGATTCATTACGTGGAATTATTGGGAGGCTAATTGTTTGGAGGAAGAAGATGGAACCTACAAATTCGTTGAGGGGCAGAGAAACGATAATCTCAATGCATATCAGAAAAACAGTTAACTGAAGTATTGCTTAGGAATCAAAAGGTGTTTTGCAAAAACAAGAATCCAGTAAAAGATTTTCAATTCGAAATAGAATTAACAGATAAAACACCATTTTACGGTTACCAATATGTCATTCCAGAAAACATAAGGAAGAGGTGGATAAGCTCATTGCTACCATGGTCAAAGATGATATCATATGAAGTCCAAAACCTCTTATCTAAACTGATAGTGCTCGTAGAAAAGAGTAATGGGAAGATAAGGTTGTTTAGATGCAAGGCGATTGAATCAAGTTACCTACCGTACAGAGACAGACCGTTGCGTGTAGAGGATTTAACTAATCAATTATCCGCATCAAGTGGTTGAGTTCAACCGACTTCACTGCATCGTATTGGCAAATAGCGATAGCACCTGAATGTAGACAAATACAGGATTTATTCACCGGGGGAAATTCGTATGTCTTCAAAAGAATGCCATTTGGGCTCAAGAACAGTGCATCTGCTCTTGTACAATGTCTAGACAATATCATTGGCAGAGAGATGTCCAGCGATGTTTTTATCTATATTGATGACGTGCTTGTGTATTCTAAGACATTTGAAGAACACATGACTAAGCTTAGATATTTTGTTGAAACGTCTGATTGAAAATAATTTACAACTGAATTTGGAGAAAAATAATTTCTGCATAAACAAGTTAAGTTCCTGGGTTATGATGTGATAGTTAACGGGGTCAAATGAATATGGAAAAGATGCGAGAGATAGATAAAATTGCACCGCCAAAAAAACGAAACAACTTAAAAGTTTGTTAGGTTGCGTCAATTATTACGCCAGATTTATTCCTAATTGCCATGCACATTGAAATATTTCTTCCGTGCTGCGAAAGCACACTAGATGAAAGTGGGAATACAATCGGGAAAAAAAAATTTCGACAGTTTACAACCATTTAAAGAATGAAATAAATGGCAAAATGATGAAAACAAACAGATAAAGTAACCGACAAGAATCATGTAAAAAGAAAAAAAAAGAGGGAGAAAGAAGGAAAGAAGAAGGAAGATGAGGAAGAAAAAGGAGTAAGAGTACAAGAGGGAAGAGAACAAGATTGCTGACGTTCTAGAATCAAGAAAAAAAAAAGACATAAATTTTAGTGAAAAGATTTTACGGCATATGAAATCAAATCCCATAAAAACTTTTTTTTTTTGAAAGAAGGGGGTTTTGGACCGCCCGTTTTCAGATTCCGAAAACGTGTCCATACCGCCCTAAGAAAGCGAGGGAAAAGAATATTTTGAACCGCGCCAACGCGGATGGATATTTGGAATGATAATTAGAATTTAGAACAAGAGAGACCGCCACCTTATACCAAGGCGAGACCGGGGGGTCGGGTGAAAGAAAAAGTTCTTCTGAAGGTAGCAGCTGAACTGGGGACGTATGGAAAACGGTACCCAGGAAGTGACATTGCAGCGGATTTCAGATTTGCAACTTTTTCGAGGAAAACCCTTTTAGAAGACTAGAAGAGTAATTATTTGTTATAAATTGATTTAAACATAATCTTGTAAGAAAGATAATAAGAAACGTTATGAATTTATAATGAAGAATTAGGGGGTGGAGTTTTTAATAGATGGTAATTAATAGCTTGATCATTTCTTTTCCAGTTTTTTTTTTTCCTCATGCTTTTCGTATATTTAAATACTTCTGAAGTTGGTGCTCATATAAAAGGGTGATCTCTGGGTTCATTTTCACTCTGAAATCCAGTTGGTCATTAACTGTAATCGAAAATAAAGGGAAAAATTTATATGAGAGTATTCAAGCATATAAAACTTGAACGAGAAGAAGAAGGCGATTTCTGAGGAGCAACGCCTCAACCGAGGCCACGACGCTTTAAGGCCGAAGCAGCTCGGTGGAAAGGTAGAAGGAAGCAAAGTGGACTGCTCTACGCGGCCGAGAACACAGTAAGGTCGTTCCAAATAAACTGTTTTGTAGGGATAGAGGGTTCAGTTTAATAAAGCTTTATTCTGTATCCGTCACGTAGAAAGAAAGGGGGGGTAAAGATTTACCACGCAAAGATAAGAAAAGTAAAAGTACATTTGTTTCCGACTTCTAATAGTGAGAACAGAATCAATCTTTTCTTTCAAAAGGATTTCAAGATCAAATATTGTAATATAGTGATTAAGAGTTTGTGTAAGAGATAATTATAATAATAGTAATTCTCTGGATTTTGAGAGAGAAAGAGTTTTTTGTTGTAAAAGTAATGTTAAGGAAAAGTATTAATTTTGATTTTCAATGTGTGTTTCTTTCAAATTTTGTAAAGTAATATTTTAACGATTCTTTCGAATTTCTGAAAGTGTGTTTGTTAAACAATTGGGTTGTAGATGAAAGTAGGGAAAATTTTGTATTGTGTTATTAGTGTTTTTTTCAGTCAAAAGTATTCTGTATTTGATTTTTTATGTGCCATTGTATGTATTTGTCAAAGCAGCCAATATTTTAGAATATATTCTGAATTTAGTGAAAAGTGATTCTCACCTGAGTTGTTTGTAATTTTGCATCCAATCCATAAACGATCTTCACGACCCTGCCCCCTTTTTTTTATTTATTGTGTCCACACTGACGTTAATGAGCTAGTCGACCATCTGGGAATTGTGTCTGCCACCCCCAAGACGTCTCAGGTCGGGTCTCCTTACGGCTTGTATGCACACGACAGTGGCTTCAATATATTATTGCAGAGAGGTTTTATTAGTAGGATCTCTATATGAGAAGTAAGGTATTTCATTGGAGTCACAGTGGTTCTATTTTCTAAAATCTATTATAGTTTTAAAGAAAATTAGATGTGGAGTTTTTAACTTTGTTCGAAATCATTAGAGCTATGGATTTTATATCTGTTATAAATCAGAGAAATTAGTAATATGTTGCAGTTTTGGATATTGATGGGAGGAATGTTAATACTTTTAAGTTTGATGTGATATCACTTAGTCTCTATCTTCTGGGTCACTTGGCTGGAGTCGGGTTTTCAGAACTACCTATGTTATGCCTGGAGTTGAACTAGCCCCATTTTCACTACACTGACGTCTGTTCTTTTCGTTTGGGGTTAGTATAATGTTTTGGCATTCTCCAAACTTGAATTAGGTAGAAACTATTATCACTTTGAGGGCTATAGGAAACACTTGCTGGAAGGAAAAATTACTCCTTGCTGGGTTTTTACAATTTCCTTAGTTCTTGCGCTTGTTGCTGAGGATTGCGATCTGTTGTTCTAAAAGGCGATTTTGGATCTTGCAATTTGAGCCGAACCAAAACCGTATTTGCACTTCACCAATTTTTCATGGATTTTTTCCCATTTACCGCAGCCATCGCTGCAGATATTATTTGGCCTGTTGAAGGGAAAATTGTGTTGTCCATTTTGTTACCGGAACTTACACGAAATTATAGTACAAGACGTTGTTTCGAGCAATATGCCGCAATGGGCATTTGGGCCCGTGGCCCACACCGACTTTGTGGTTTCGTTCTCACTTCTTATTGTCGCACAATAAGTAGTCACTTTACTTGTTGAACGTCCGCTGATAGCGGTAGGCACGAGCGCTGCGGGGGGGTCTTTCTTAGAGGGTTGAGCCCGAATGTCCAGTTGTTTTAAAGTGCCTGTACAAAAGTATCTTTTTCCCTCACTAACTTTTTATTTTACTTTTTTAAAAAGTATAAGTATTTTTATAAAAAATTTAGCAAATTATTTTAAGATAAAATTAAAAATTTTGAGTAAATGGAGAATATTAAGTTTAATTAGTGATTAGAGGGTTTTTCAGTCCCTGTTGCATTTTTTCCTGAATTTACCGTTCTATAGATTGGTAATTGGTTTGTTGATCGTTTAATGTCTTAAAATATTTTTCGCTTATTTTTTGGGTGTCGCCACAATGGTTTAAATCTTTTACCTAAAAGTGTTGTTGATAACAAACCAAAGTCCCCATCATCGAAGCAAGAATTGATCTTAATCTGTCTCAAAATTGTTATGCCATATCTTCAAGGGATGTCATTATTATTTTCCCCTTTATGATTTTAAGAATAGTTTTACTTATCCTACATTCTGTCATCCCCTGACATTAACTTTCCAGTTTCGATCTTTCTTTATAATATATATAATAGACTAATATTTAATTATTCTCGATATCTACACTTTTTGTGGTCTAGTAGTGAATATCCTGCGGCAAAACGAAGAACTCTAATTTCTGCAGATTGAATTCTCCGCAGCTGATCTGCTGTTAATGTCCAGCTCTCGCTTCCGTAAAGCAGTAATGGCAAGGTAATAACTTTGTAGTGTAAGGAGAGTTTTTGAACATTATGCTTTACCACAGAAAATAATTAAAATGATATCCAAGATATTTGAATTCATTAATTTGTCCAATTATTTGGCCATTTTATTTCCAATCTTTTATTTAAATAATTAAAATGATATCCAAGATATTTGAATTCATTAATTTTTCCAATTATTTTTGGCCATTTATAATCTTAAAGGCTCAAGTTCTAAAATACCCTCTTCTGGTGCATATAAGACACATACTGTAACGTAACCTTTATCTTCTTTAAATCTCATTGTTATTATTCTTTCGATTATGAAAATGTATGATACTATTCTGTTTTTGAATGTTTTGGGGATACAATACTCCAGCCGATGCTTCTGCCTTGGGGACTTCCAAGTTTATAATTACATAATTTTGTAATTCAGATTATCCTTATAATTTTCCCTTTTTTTAAGAATTGCAGCAATGTCAACCCCCGCTTTCACATTTCTGTTCAATTGCTTTATTTGAGAGTGCTCTAACATTTCATATTCCCAGCTTTTAAAATCTCATATTTTGTCGTTTATTCCTTTCCCCTTTTTTTTGCAAGAGTTACCCGGAACCGACAAATCCCAGTGCTCCTCGTTGTTTGCCTCAAACGTCTACCTATCTCTACTTTAGTCACTTCACAACTCAATTTCTGTATACCTTTTTTTTAAATTTCGCTTTCGCTTCGTCCCACTGTGCGCCCCCGCTGCGTCGCGCCACACCGCGCCACGCCTCGCGCGATCGCCATTAGCCCGCGTCGCCGCCGCCCTCCGCAGCGCCAGCGCCGTCATTAATAATGAATGAAATCACGGCCGCGGAGGCCACGCGCGGTGATGGAGACGGGCAGCATTAGCGGCACCGGGGGAAACTGGCGGTAAACATTCAACAGACGTTATTAGGTTTTGCACAGTGAATTCAGGTTGTGAGTACACTGATCAATCTTTTTTAACTTTCCTCCTTACTACGGACGTGTAAAGAGAAAGTATTGTAAATTGCGCAGAAATCGGTTATTCTCGACAAATATATTTTGGGTATTATGGGCAGATCGGAATGAATTGTGTTTTATGTAGTTTGTTACTGCCTTTAACGCGTTGTGTGGCCAGAACTCACGTTTTGTGGATTTTTAATACTGAAATTGTCGTAAAAAGTTGCCAGTCAGCCCGGCGTTAAAATAGCCTTGTTCGTTCCTTTTTTCGTTCGTTCGTCTGTTCCCTCCGTCTGTTCCCTCTGTCTGTCCGTCCGTCCCTCCGTCCCTCCGTCCGTCCGTCCGTCCTCCGTCCGTCCGTCCGTCCGTCCGTCCGTCCGTCCGTCCGTCCGTCCGTCCGTCCGTCCGTCCGTCCGTCCGCCCGCCCGCCCATCGGTCGTGCGACCGTCCGTCCGTCTGTGGATGGTCAAAATTGGCGCCCAAACCATTTCACGATTTTCCAAAATGAATGTTCCTAGATCAATCTGACAAACTCGAGGCTCTATGCTTTCACACGTATATTTTGAATTTTGGAAGGGGGGACTTCACATGATGTATTTTATTTTAAATTTTTTCAAAACGCCCACTTTTTGAAGAACTTTTCCTTGAGTAGCACAAAGAATGCATGAAAAATGGCGCATGTCTCATTTTTCTGAATAAATTTCGATTTTCAGCAAAGCTCAACATTTTTGGCATGCAATTACTTGTAGCTTGAAGATTGATGTATTTTTTTGTTTTGGGCATTTGTCGATCCTGCCTTGCTTAAAATAAGTTGTTCATGCACGCAATTGCATGAAATTGTTTGCTTTGAAATAATCCATTCATAAAAAGCTCTTTAAAACCCTTTGTGGTCACATTCACTGAAACACAAAGAGAATCAAATTTAATGACGTTTGTTTGTATTGAGTAAACAATGGTCTCTGCCGATCTAGATAGCGGGAGTCGCTAAGGCTCAAGGCATAGCTGCCTCGTGTTTGAAGGGTTGCGGGTCTGAATCCTCCTGAGGCAAGGATGTTTGTGTGTGTCTGTACACAGTTACCTCAAAGTTATTTACAGTATGTGTATTTGGATTTTTGGGGTCGGTAGTCCGACTGCCGGCCATTCTGGTGTCCCCATGCCTGACCTAGTTATACCCCATGCTTGCAAGAGTGAAAAGAGGCGAACATGACGTATTCTCTTCACCGTAACTAGCAAGTTCCGCCTGCTTGATCTTTTCTTCGCCACAAAGCCATAGAAACTTGACGATTTTAAAGGAAAGGTACAACTCATTTTTGCCTCGACCGGGAATCGAACCAGGACACAGCACGGAGCTACTGCCCCTAGGGGCCATCTCAGAGGCGACTTACAGAAATTATACTTAAAAAATTTTAAGAGTGCCATGATTTTACGTGCCGCCGAAGGAGGCGGGGGTCGGGAGAGACTGGGAACGAAGGGAATCGGGTGTGAGGCGGTGGTGGTGAGATGGCGAGGTGTAGCACTTGGGGCTGATATCATATCAGCTCACCGAACCATAAAGAACCCCAAATCATCACCCCTAAATGGTGTACCATATCGTTGCAGGCTCAACCAATAAAATCAACCATGGTCCTCAAAGCACGTCGAATTCATCACATGACAGTGAAACGTCAGGTATATTCTTTATCCCCAAACAATAGTATGTGATCCATAGCGAGATCGAGTCCTACGGGCCTTCCGTGCCGCGTCCGCAGGCGTCGCCGGCGACGTCTCAGCTGGGGGCGGCGGGGGGGCGGCGCAGGACGCCTCAATGGGCCTTGTGGCCACGCGCTCGCGCGCCGCGCACGCGCGCACGCGGACACGCGGCGACGGTGGCGGCGGGGCGGCGGTGGCGTTGCGGCGCGTGCGGGGGGGCGGGGCGCACCTGCGCCCACAATGGTGACTTTACTGCGCCCCGGCCGGCCCGGCGGTCGCCTGCGACGCCCCGCCGCACGCAGGTGGTCCGTCGCCTCCACACCCTCCCCCCGCTCCCCATTCAGTGGCTGTTCGCCGTGGCAGACTGTGAGGAGTGAGATGGGGTCCAGGCGCCTGACTAGGAAGAGGGGCGTATCCCAGGAGGTGGCGATGTTTCTTGCACAGGAACGGGGGATGTTTAGGTCGGGGATTTGACGGTTTTTTTTTTAAAAC
>CAXIVR010000841.1:0-18000 GCA_964035755.1 Teleogryllus oceanicus
ACTTTTTACAAAGTAAATAAAGAGCCGTGTAATGTGGATTGAAGTTTGAGACAATTTTTAAATTTAAAAAATAAAGTGGTGAAACCAGGTAGAGATATTCCAAGCGAATAAAAAAACATAATTTTTTTCCCCTTGACTGATTCAGTTAATAAATAATAAAAACCAATCTAATTTTTAAAATCTAAAATGATATTAAACGTGGGACATTTTAGACGGGAAATACGGGAAATTTGAACCCTTCCTATAAAAAGGGGTTAGCCAAATTTTGTAAGGTCATGGAGAGTGTTTATAATTAGTTTCGATTGTTTAAAAAAACAAAACAGATATTTGTCTAAAAATCATACCCTTTATTCGATTCGTTTATTCGTTTAAAATTTTCCTTTCGTGTCCTTATCCCCGGCCTCTCTTCTTTCCACGTTTTAATCACTATTCAGAGAACGGGGAACATCTTTTTTCCCCTTCCCTTTAAAAAAACAATGTAAATTTCCCTTTTTACAAATTTTCCAAAGGCGGGGGAGAGAGAAAGGCCACGTACAATAATATGAGTGGGTACTGAAGTTTTTATAAAATTTTGGACCTGGGGCAATTCTGAAACGTATCTCCCCCCCCCCCCAAACCCCAAAAAAATTTTAAAAAAGGGAAAGTTGTTTCAAGAACTATATGAGTTTTTTTTTACAAATAAGACTTTTTTGGGAAATTTTTTTAAATAATAGTTTAAGTAAAAGTACTTATGATCAAAAATACAATTTTCACGATGAGTTTAAACGTTTAAAATAATTTGTTTTTCTTTATCGAGCCCATGAATACCCGCAGTTACGCCTTCATCCTGCACGGCCACTGTTTCCCAAAATTCCTCTCCACAAAACTATCGGCCCCGGAAGGCCAACTTCCGCAACGGCGGTTAATGTAAAAAAATCACTTGTTAAATACATTAAATAAAAAAATTAAATTTGGGGGCAGAAAATCATTTTAGCGTCATTTTATTCATTTTATAGAGTGCAAATGAAGAAAAGACTACAATTAACTCCCAAAAGGAAAAAATTTTAATTTGGGACATTTTATGAAATATCATACTACTGTTTTACACCCACTACTTAAAAAAATTAGATTATTATTTTTAATTTTTTTAAATTTTTTTTCCATCATTTCCAGATGGAGCCTTGTTTTCTGGGGGCCCGGGACGATCGGGGTTTTGGGCCAATGCCTAGCACTGGCCCCGCTTTGAGTGTAAAAGGAAGGTAATGAAACAATTATTATGCGAGCTGTAAACGGTCATTTTTTTTAAAAACCCGGTTTTATGAAATATTTAGTACGAGTATTATGTACTATAGTATATTTCCATATTTTTGGGGTTTTTTAATCAAAAAGAAAATTGATTTTTGAAATTTCCCAAAAATGCGTAATAAACGAATGTTTTTGGGAATAATGGTCAAATAAGAGATATTGTTAATTAAGAAATAAGAAAAAGAAAATATCTGAAATAAACCCTTTCAAAAAATTGGTAAGGTAATATAGGGTTTTTTGATAAAAAAATAGACGCAATATACGACTGAACCTCTCATTTTACTTTTTTTTGGAACATACTATTAGAACTAATTGCAAATGTTGAAAAAGACAACAAAATACGTAATAAATATTCTATTTTATTCAATTATTTAGAAGGTTAGGGAATTTATGATTGGAAGTGCTTTTAAAAAATTGTTTATTCACATTTTTTTTAAATTTGAATATGAAATTGGTTTTAAAAATAGATATTTTATTAAAAAATTTGTCAGTTGGTAGTGGAAGTCAATTGAATTTCTGGTTCCGATAGGGGCTCTGTAGTATCAGGAATATTTCTATCTAAAATCCACCAGAACCACAGAAGGGGTTTAAAATTTTTTGATTCCATTTGACCGTATTTGGTGATACTGTATTTGGCTACAGAAAGGCACAGACTTTCTGTTTTAGTTTTCTATTTTTTTTGATTTTGGGGGTTTTTATGGGATTTTCCAATACTCTAGCCAGCTACCATCTCCCTTCCACTTAAAGTACTTTTTTTATTTTCAATTCTTCTTTCCAATAGTAAAAACCGAAATATTATTTTAAGAATTTTGGGAAGAAGAGTAAAATCTCGTCCTAATTGACAATTTTCATTAAAAAATTTTGGGAATTTGTAAAAAAAATGTGGTTTAAGGTTACTAAAAATGCAAAATTTAAAGCTTTTTTCGACAACATTTTGATTTTGGGGGAAAACTTTATTTGAAGTATTTTTAACAAATAAATTTCACAATTGCAATTGTGTTTACAAATTGCTAAAAATGTATTTAAACTTGAGAGATATTTCTAAAAATTACATTTTTTAAGTTTTGAAAAATCAAAATAATACCCCAAAATTTAAATTTTTATGTCATAATGAAGGTAATTAGCACTACCCATTGAAAAGTGCAAAAAAAAATTTGGGAGCCTTTTTTTGGGGTAATAGCATTTGAACTGACTCGTGGGTTTTTTTGTACAGTTTCAAGATGGCGGTCCGCCCTGCAGGGGGCTCACTGGAGATAAAAAAGAGTGGGCCCTTTTTTTTTCCCTTTTTCTGTGTAGTGTCTATTCTGTGCCAGAACTGTGCGTTTGGGAACTTTGATTGAAAACCGGGTCCTGCAACAGTGACGATCCGTGACGACTTTGGGAGTTCGTGACGTTTTGAGATAAGAATTTACCCGGGACGCTGAGAGTCTGTCTATTTAGTTGACAAAGGAGGCTCCCTGATGAAGGGTGCGGGGGGTTCCCCCATGCGGAGCGATGCAGTTTTTTTTTTTTGGTTTGCTGTGGTAAGTAATTGTCAGTTACTGTAATTCCATAGTTTTTTTGTATGAATTATATTTGAAATTAATATTAAAATTTTAAAATTTAAATTATTAAATTTTTATAATACACTATTCGCTTTTTTTCACTATAATTATTTAATTTATAAAAAAATTTTTTGGGTTTTTTAAACAAACTTAAAGTTGGAAGATGCTTTCCAGAAGGTACTAAAAAAAATTAGTTTTCCACTAAACGAATTGTAATGAAGGTTTTAAATTCGAAACGATTTAAATTTTAAATTTTTTTAAAAAAGGGGGGCAGGTTGCATCGGCATTTCAGGGCAATTTAAATATTTTTGAAGTAAAGAAGGGTTCTTAGAAAAATTTTAAGG
The DNA here is from genome assembly GCA_964035755.1 of Teleogryllus oceanicus. NCBI lineage: Eukaryota > Metazoa > Arthropoda > Insecta > Orthoptera > Gryllidae > Teleogryllus > Teleogryllus oceanicus. Next base: position 3,173 of record CAXIVR010000841.1, read on the forward strand.
GGAAATATTTTTGAAAAAATTTTAAACTGCACAATTTCTTAAAAAGGGATGCAATCCGGGCGATACTACGGTTCAGGGGGGAGATGTGAGGGAAATTTGGAGTGATATTTGCGGGAAAAAGGGACTGAAAGTTTTACGAAATTTTTTAAATTTTTTATAATTGCTTTTTTTGGGAGGTTGTGGTCTACTATAATATTGTCAAGTTTTGTTGTTTGTTTAATGAAGTATTTTTTCCCTTGAAATAAAAAAGAAGATATTGGAACTCATTATGGGTTTTTTTGTTGAGAACGCTTATCTTCCCTTTGTATTATAATTTAAAAGAGAAATAAGGATACTTTAACATTGCTTTTTTGTATTATGACTGATTAAATCAAAATTGAATTTTTCCATTTTTTTTTGCTGTGATAGAAAAACGAGGACAGATGCAAATGTAAAACTGCTTTTTTTCCTGTGGGTGCATAAATTTCTGATGACTTTATTATTAATTAGTGAGAAATATTTGTATTTAAATTTATTTTAATATCCTTACTTCAGCTAATTTTAAAAATTTTTTGAGTTTTGAGAAATAGAAGAAAAAAATGGCACTGGGGTTAGATGAATTGAGACCCGGGTGGAACAAGATCAGATAACCTTCTGAAGTGTTTTCTGAAGTAAAAATTATTTACAACGTTAAGCGTTTATGAAGTAGGGGAACCCCAGTCCATGGGTGTTTGTGAATATTAAAAACCATTCCGGTCAGAACGAACATAGAATTTGGGCCCTTGGGGATGATAAAGATAATTGTCATAAGTGAATAAAAAATTATGAATTATTAAAACAGCCCCTTACGCAATAATTAAATGTACAGCGTGGAAATTTTTTTGGAAAAGCTGAGCTTTGTCTGAACGGAGTTTATGCTAGAGGAATCTTATTATAAATCAACATTTTTTGGGAAATTTTTTCCATTATTTTTTTTTCGAAATGATTGTTATAGAAATGGGTTTTTTGAATGAGGCAATCCTAATTTGTTCCGGCGAATTTGAATTGTTAGATATTTTTCTAAAACCCTATTAAAGATTAGTTCAAGTACTTGACAGTTTATTTAAATTTTGTGGGATCATTTATAATAATAATATAATATACAACACATTAAGTGTAGTAATATTATTAGAATTAATATCTGATTTGTTCCGGGTTTTATAAAGGGATCCGAGTTAGACTTCAATAAAAAATTACCATAATGTTCTGGAATATCCTAGTTTGTATAAAAGTTGCTTAAATTACTTTCGTAACAATTTATAATGGAAAAAACTTATAATCGTTTATTAGGCTATCAGAGGTGCACTAGCAGCTATTACATAGTACAGAATTGTTAAAATGTCGTTGGGGAAAGGGAGGGAAATTGTTTTTTAAGCGATTTCATAATTTTTTTTGGGTTGTAATTTTTTATGCCTGCTGTAGCACAGGTAAAATTTCAAGGGGATTTTTTCAGTATGTACAGCTCAAGATTTTTGAAAAATTTCCCCGTAAAAAATGAAAGGATTCTCCGGGAAATTGAAAGCTGGGACGAACCATCGCCCCGCCTACATGAACATTTTCCTTGCCCTGAAGAGGACCGCGTAGAAAAACCCCCGAAGAGGACCGCGACATTGGCCGAAATGTGGGCACCTCAGCCTTCGACGCAGCGTCCCCCAGAAAAGCCCAGATCATGACTCTGGCCGCGGAAGCCTACGATATCATTAACACTATCACCGGACCGCGTTTAACACGATTGTTCTCGAGTCACTTCTTTACTTAGACATAACTCCTCAAAATAGCTTATAATAATTGATGCAGAGTTGATATGAACGATAGCCCGTACGGGATGGTATTTGTGGAACATTGAACAAAGATAACTCCAAAAATTTTGTTGGGTTTTTCATTTCTAGTAGCTTCAAACCTTTCAACCTCAAAAGGGGACTAAAATGAATTCGTTCACTCCTATGTGAAGAAGTAAACTACAAACAGATTGGTGGAGAATAAAAGATGAAAATTAATTAGATAATAACATGAAAACTGTAGTGAATCATGAATGAATGATTTATTACATTAAGAGACTCCACGCCTACTCTAAAAGAGAAATTCAGAAACATTTGAAAATCCCAAAGAACTTTTTCCCATGGATTGTTCAAAGAATAGTTTAGATGGCTTATTTTTAAAATCAAAATTTTTAGAGCTCCGGGAAAAGCTAATACCAAGGAAATTAAAATAAAACATCGCGAATATGTACTTTAGCTGCTAAATTTTCAAACATAAAACATTTCAATCTTGTATACGGATGAAACCAACTTCAATTTGTCTATTTCACGAAGACATGGGTAATCTAAGAAAGGAAGTCGGCAACTACTTTTGGCGGCAGGCAGTCGAGGGTCTAATTTAGATGTTGTGGGGTCCATGGGAAAACCTTCATTTAATTAATCAAAAATGGGAGGGCTTTAAAAAAAAAATCATATAACCTTGTACGCCAATCCCCTCCGAAACGCCGGGTCATGTACCGGTCACCTGTTGTATTTTTGGATAATCCCCCCATGTCATAGCATATTTAGAAGCCCAATTTAGAATCATTATTTCGTAAGTTTAAGTCAAGCATTATTTTTAAAAGTCGATGAACTTTTTGGTGATGTTTTAAATTTTCTGAGAAGGAAGATTTACCCAACAGGTCTCTTTTTTAACTCCGACAAACGACCCCCACGGTTTTTTTGCCCCGGGAGTTAGAGCGTATTTTTGATATTAATTTAATAAATATTAAAAATGAAAAAAATGTATTCCCATATTAAGAGATTTATTTTTTTTTGCTAAAAACCCTCATATTGATATGTAAATAGATTCCTTTCCCCAAATTATTCGGGATTTCGGTTTTTTTGTAGTTAAATATCTGACAGAGTAAAATATGTTCGTAATTTATTAAGGTTTCGGTTTTATTAATTTTAATGCAATGGCCATTATTTTAAATGAGTTGTTTTGGGTCTATTCTATTTTCCTTTTGGTCCATTCAGTTTAGTTTGGGAAGGAATGAATTGTTATCTCAATGTGATGGTGTTTTTATTGTAAAGAAAAGTGAACCCAAAAATGAATGCATTTTCCCCAAAGGGAGTTTGGTCGCAATTGCATATGGAAGGTTTTTTTCAGCCATTCCCTTTTGCAAGGTTATTTTCAGAAGCAGGATCCGGGCAAAGATGTAAACATAAAACAGGACATAAATGCTTATAAAACTGAAGTAATTATTTCGCACTTTTTGGACCCACGTGCTCTTTCTTTTTGGGAAGGGTTGAAGTTACTGAAAAATTACAAAATACATATTTTTAACAAGAAAAAATCACGTCACAAAAGAAATGTTTCACACCCACGTTTTTTAATTATATTTAAAAAGTTGACCCAAATATCTCGTGATAAAAGAAATGTTTCACACCCACGTTTTTTAATTATATTTTTTTATTGTTAGACATAAATTACATTAATTTTGTTATATATTATAAACATGGTTAAACGTTAAGCATGGTTAAATCCGCCTTAGTTCTTTTTAGTTAAAAGTTTTTAAATATACTTGAAATTGATGAGGTTGTGAGCCGGTTGTCACCCCCGGGGAAGTTAGCGCCCATTAACGCAATGACCGTGTAAACCCGATTTTGTCTGTTCCCGTGAATTTTTTGGGCTTATTCTCCTTGACATTCATGCGCCTCTTCTCCTCAAAGTCAACTATTTGACGGCTATCCTCGAAGTAATTGACTCGTCTGTCATCCTTGAAGTGAATAGTCTGTTGCGCTCAGCGGCGAGTCTCGTAAGTCTACCCCCGCAAAGTCTCATTCCCATTAATTTTTTTCTTCTCATGCAACTGAATTTTAGGTATTCCGCAATGCGGGTCTCGCATCAGTGCCTACACTCGGGATTTGCTGCCAAAGTATCACATGGTCTAGCTTTTGTAGAATTTTTCCTGTTTTCACTCCGATGGTTTTTGGTCGCGTTTTTTCCCCAGTATGCCCGTATCGAAAGTTTTTTTAAAATTGTTTTTGTGCAAAAGGATTCCACGGTTTAAGAAACACCATAAGTCTGACATTCTCCTGGGATGGGTGGCGACGGGAAAGGAGGGCACGAGGGTGCTTCGGGGAGAGTAATTGACGTCCATTCTCCCGTAATTTGTATGGCGCTCTAGAGTGCGTAGCGTCCAACCCGAACGCGTTTAAAAAAGCTTTAGGGAAATTTAGCAGCCCCGCGGATACTCGTGAGGGGAGGGGCGTAGCGTTGTTCAGGGGGACGGATTTCCGGTGGGTTCGGGACGTTGATAGAAGGGCGCTGCTTAGGGGCGTCAGGTAATGAACAAATGTTGCAAAAAGATAAATTTTTTCCGGGTGACGCGTGGGGCGTCTTGGCATGGTGTCCGGGTCGTCGGCGAGCTGACGGCTGCTTTTAGACAGTTGCGGATTTAGGATTTTTAAAGATTATTCGAGGAAGTGCAATAGACGAGGACCAGAATGGGGGCTCAGTACAACTGATGGTACTGCAGTACCCCCAAAGGGGGAGGGCATAGGTTTGAGCCCCGATGGCGGCAGGATTTTCGCCACTAGCTTGTCAGCCAGGCAGAGTTCAGTGGGTCGGGAGGAGAATTGTAGTGGGACGTCTGATGGGATTTTTCTGTGGTTTCAAAAAACACCAAGCGAATGCCGGAGCAGTGCCCTAAAAAAACGGCCCACGGGCCCGCGCGCGATCATTCCTTTTTTTTCCTTATCATATCGTCCCCCCTTGCGCGAAATTACACTGGCACATGCCGGAGCCCCATGGGGGGCCGATTGTCCCCGGCTGTGGCGGTGCCCGCTGATGGGAGATACTTGTTTGGGGGAAAACCCCGCTAGTTGGCGGTGGGTGGGCGCGGGATCTCGCCGGGAAAAAAACCGCCACCTCCCCATGAAGAAACCTGCCCCACACTAACGGGACTAATGATCTCATTTGACGCTCCGGAATCACTAAAAATTTCAATCGATAGACAGGGTCTTTTCCCTAAAAGATTTTTTTTTCAAAAAAAATACGGCCCCGAGTCGGGAAATTGTAAGGCTTTCCCCTAAAAAAGGTAGTGTGGCGTCGGGTAGCTAAATGAAGTCTGGGAGCCTATTTACAATCTGTTTATTTAAAAGGTGTTACAACTATGTTCGCTATCTACCTCGTTACTCGCACGTACACTGCCCCCACCCCCGCTGTGCTTGCCCCAACCGACACTTTCCCGCGCCGGTGCCCTGCCACCCGGGATGCTACGCCCGCAGTGTCACGAGGATTTCACCCCCGCCTCTGGGAAGCAGTCGCCACCACACTAGAGGTAAAAAAGCAAAGCCCTTTTTGCATCCTGGCTTGCTTATTTTTGGCGGTCACGCCCACAGCCTCCCCGAGTGCTGTGGGTGGCGGTTCGGCCAGCACATAAACGCCTTCGTGGGTGGGGGGCACTACTCCCCTCCCCTGCCCCCACCCTTCCCTTCTGGGGGGGGGCCCCTAACCCTAGAGAAAGATTTCCCCCCTTTTGTCTGTCACTACTCCCCCTTTCCCCTGGGTCTGGGTTTTTGGGACCGCCCTTTTTTCCGTTGGTTTTCCCCAGCATTCAAACACCCGTAGCACGTTAAAACCTGGCTGCCAACTGATGACGTTTTTCACTAGAGAGCCTGTTCGTTACTACGTTTGTTTTTTTTTCCGTTCACTTTCACTGGTCTCTTTTTTTTGTTCGTCTAATGATCACTTTCACTAAAACTTTTCAATCCCCTTTAACTTACAGGTCGATTTTCTTTCTTTCCTTAGCCAAAAAAAAATGTTAATTTGGGCGCTTTAATCGTGAAAAAAATGTACCATGAAGTCATCCAAATGTCATCACATAGGAACTCCGATTACATGGTTGGGAATGAGATTTTGTTTCTATTTTTTCAGTCTAAAAGTTAATTCACCGATTTTAATAATATATCCCGCATGAGCTTGCTATCTTTACAAATGCAAATTTTGGGATTGGAAAAATTTTAGATTTCCCCTTTTTTTTTCTAATTTAAATTGATGTATTTTTTTTAGAATATCTCCAAGTTTTGTTTGAATCTGCAAGAGTCGTGTTTATTTGTGCATTCATATTTTTGTTTTAAATTTTATGGACAATCTCCTACATGTAATATGTTCTTCATACGTAATGCTTTTAAAAGTATCTTCCAATATACATGCTTTGTAAAAGAAAATTAGACATTGGACCTCAGACCTACATGAATATTTCTAATATGCGTGTAGTTCCATACGTAATGCTTTTAAAAGTATCTTAGAAACTTTCTACACTTGCAATTGGCCCAATATTCACGTCCTTTTGAAAAGTTTTAGGCATCTTACTAACTCGTTTCGCGTATATAATCTTGATTTGTTGCAGTCCATTCTACGATAAATTAGTTATTTACCCTTGGTAATAATTCGTTTCAATATTACCTTCTCTTCATAACATAACATTATTTTTTAAGGTAAAAAATTACTACAAAAGATTCTTTTGCTATTGGTGAATCATTTGTTCTAATTTTTGCTCCCTTCTCACAGAGGATATTTTTTGTTATTAAGCTTAAGTAGAAACATAAATGACTTGAAGTAAGATTAGGAACATGCAGTACATAATTTTCTTCTGGATTCCACAGCTGATATTTCCATTTTGATTGGTTTTGCATCATTTAATATCATAATATCTGGAACTGTCATGCGAGGGTTCAACATTAATCGAATAACAAAGTAAATACTTTCTTCATTATATAATGTCATTTTCTTTACAATAATTGCCTGTTATTTTCTTATCATTTTGTGTTGTAGGTCTAAGATTATAATTTACCTATCCTTTTTTAATAAATTTATTTTTTGATGTTGTTCCTAGATCTTAGTTTTTCATGTTAATTTCTTAGGACATAATCAATTTCAACACCAATAAAAGAAGCGGATTTTGGTTTCTTTCGCTTTATAAGCCATTATATTCTTTGTAGTCATTACGTTTGATATTTTTTTTCGTAGCCAATTACTGTTCCTTTAAAACGAAACAAGATTTGAAAGCCGGGGGAGTATTGGGCATTGTTTGAAAAGAATGATCAGTGGCCGAATGTATGTTCGAATTTTCAATTAAAGAAAATTTGTTGAATATGTATGTTCGAATACTGATTTAATCTTAGATCATATTCTAGCCACTGATGAAGTTGAAAAGAACGGAAATGTGTAAACAGTTGTAATGTTTGGTGTCAGGACATCCAAAAAAGCATAAATTAATTAAAAATTCATTCAATTTTCCGAAAAAAATTTCAGACGGGGGAAAAATCGTTTGTACAGGCCCAATAACCTAGGTTTATTGCAGAACTGTTTAGGTGTACTGTGAATTGGTGCTAAGTTTCTACATTTTTATGGTCATACCTTACTTTTTAGTAGCATACTTTTCAGGTGTCCATGACTTATTGTGATGTATAGCTGTAGACATTCTTTTATTACTTAACCCTTCAGAGGTCGTGCTCAAAATTGGTACGCGAGTGGCGGCGTGGAATTGTTATAAATTTTGTAAAATTTCTTATTAACAATATTTTACGAACAAATCTTTTAGTTCAAATATAAACGAGTAATAGTATTTGAAACACTGACCGTTTACAAAAACATGAAATTTAGAAGAAGAATACATTTTTAAATTTTTTGGGAAAAGCTACATTAAAATGCATGTATTAATCCTTTTAACAAATATACTGGAATGTATGCGAGATAGATATATAATAGTTTTGAAAAGCCTTTTGCTCTATTTGTTTTGTGCACTTGTCACACTTCGCGTTACGATAATTAAATACAGCAATTGAAAAAAATTGTTTCAACATCTAAAGGATCTATTGATTTGTTTGAAGGTCAACATCAGGTGAAAAAAATAACTTAATCGTTCTGGACACACTCGCTTAATCAAGGGACGCAAATAATTTTCGAGTGCTCTTATTTCGTTGTCGTCGAAGATACTCACGTTGCGCTGGGGGACCTTCCCCGGTCCCTTCGGATTCCCAGTGGTAGTCTCCCGCCTGTAATTGCTTTTGGTACCGTTTTTCACTAGATCCTAATTTTCATCTCATTTCATATGGATTCTTTTAAAAAAACCTTGTAGTAATTTTTTCTTCATGTTCTTCGAATAAACATTTAGATCATTGATTGCACTGGGGTATTCGTATCAGCGTAACAGAAACTGAACCACGAGTGGTCCGGGGATTAACCCTTGAATCTACACTACGTAGAAAAACATTGTCATCAGGGGACCGTATCAACAGCTCATTACAAAAAATTCACAAAAATACATGTACATTATTTCAAAACCTTTGCCAGATGACATTAAAGATTAAATTCGATAGAAAATTTTAAATCCAAAGGAAAAACGTTTCTGCTGAAACTGTTTCTATAAAATTAGACTATACTGAGCATCACAAGAAAAATTAAACATTAATGTTAACAATGATATATTTGCAATTTTTTACCATTTAATGTATAAAGGGAGAAACGACCTGTAAAAAAGTATTGATCGCAGCCCCAAAAAGAGCCTCATTCATTTGGGTTTTTCGTCCAGTTTCCCTGATCCATTGAGCAATTGCTGTGATGGCCACTGGTTTTGCTTCTGGGCATAAATGTAACTAGTAGTAGTAAATGACTTGGTGTAGGGATCACAGAATTTTGAAAATGTGCACAGAATTCACTTCTCGAGTGTTCATATAGTTTTAACTGTATGTTGACGTAAAATAAATAAACTTATACACACACACACACACACACAACCATTCACTTGCTGTTGTTGGAATAATACAAAATTTAAAAGTAGCAACTCTGCACCTGAGAATAAAAGTTGCGGAATATTTTTCAACCAAATTGTATCCGCAGCCATATTCCTATTAATTAGAAACGGAGGATTGGGAACTTAATCATAACGATCACGCTTAATATTATTTCTGCAATCTCTGAAGCGTCCTTTTTATATAATAATTCCAAATATTGCAGTGTTGAGAATAAAGGAATGTTATATTAGTGAAATATCTGCAGGAAATATTTTTATGATTCACTTAGTTTCCCACAATATTTTTTGTAATGCTTGCTTTCATTTTGTTGCTTTGTGATTGGAAGTAGTATCATGGGGGACAATTTATGAGATGTTTGCACTGGTTCCTCACAACGTCTGTAGTATTATAGTGAAAACACAATGACCAGCGTCTTCTGTCATTTCATGTTCCCGACAACCACTAATAGTATTTATGAAATAGTAAGAAAATTGACAAACATTATATAAAAGTACAAAAAAATTCATGGGTATTTTTATAAATGGTGTGGTCTTTTTCAGTAACCCCTTTTCTTTTTCAGTGAGAACCTCTTTTTTAACTGTTTCCCGAAGTTTTATTTAAATTTTATTAGCAAACAAAATTAAAAATTTACTGATTTTTCTAGAAGATCGTTGAACGCAATTGAATTTAATACGTGATTCTCTAATCTTTTTAGTGATGTAAATAATGTTGAAACAACATTTTTTGTGATAGAATTATATAGTAGCAATAGTAGTTTTATAAACGGTTATTTGAAGGATGAAATGAATTTCATAAAATAGTATTTTTCAACATTCCTAAAAAAACCATTGTTAACATCTTGCCAGTGCAGATTGGGAAAAGCTGTATTGTCCATTACTTACATAAATCAGTTTGAAACAATGAAGGTAAAAAAAATTTCATTCACTTTCTGAAACACTTCTTTATAGTTCCTTGATAGTCATTTATATCTTATGACTTTGAGAGAATAATAATTCTGCACCTTTGATGAAACCACCTGTATGTAAGAATCTCTCTTCCCCTTCCCTAAACTTTTCCCCGAGGAATTTATCTTGTTATTCCAAAGGCAAAACTAAAATGAGATTGTTAAAAACGATTTATAAAAAAGACAAATAAATAAAGCAATATTAAACCCCAAAATTGCCCTTTAAGTCATACAAGGAGACCATGATACAAGCAAATCCTTCACATGCTGATCTAACTTTTAATTTCACAAATTTGAACATATTTCAGTACATGCAAATCGTGCCTTGTTCATTCACTTATTTGTCCCATTTCATATCTTTCAATCGTAAAAAATGTATATGATTGCTTGCCTTTCGAATATAATCATGTCGTGAAGCAGACAATAGGCCCGCCAAATAAAAAATTCCTGTAACTTGAACTTCTCATTTGTATAGTGAGCTCCAAAAATTTAAATCAATGAGCATACAGAAATTTTAAACATTTGTCTTGAAATAGTTGGAAAATATTTACACTTATTCTATTACTATAACAATATTTTTCCGTGAGTATTTTCCTTGAACAAATGACAATACAAAAGGTGGTTTCACGGCTTTGAGATGTTGCTAATGTTCGTGAAATAAAAGCGAATAATTTCTGAGTGTTAATCACCGATCACGCCCCCTGGCACGATCCCGGTGGTGTGGCAATAGTAGCTGTGAAGAAAAAAAAGGTCACAGGACTGGGAATTGGGACCAATGCAACCACTGCAGGGTTAATGCCAACCCCCCGTTTACTTGCCCTTTTAAAAAATTTTTTTTTTGTAGAACCCCGCCCTGTACAGACATTTGTCTATTTTTCTGTGGATTTACGAAATTGTTTTTTAGTTTGCATAGTTTAGCAGTTTGCAACATAGGTATTGTGCCCCTTTAAGTTCGTAAACTGTATGCTTTGTTACTTTAACAGAAAGATAATTTATATCGCTTTTTCATATTCCTATCCTACAATTTTTTTCTCTTTAACCTCTAACTTTTATGAATAACTACTTTTATTATTCCACATTTCTAGTTTACATTTGTGTAGATTTTTTACTTTACTGGAACTGTAGGGTCGTGATGAATAGACGACAGGGTCTCATACGTATGTGTACATTTAATTTGTACATTATATACAAGGAAAGCTTTGATTTGTACAGAGCATATATATTCATTCGCGTGTCGTTTGCGGAAAACAGACGATTCTCTAATAACAACCCTTCACTTGTTGATATGGCACCATGGTAATCGGTTGTCATGGTCATGCGGTGGGGAAAGTCTCTCATAAAGGTGAGAGCCATCTTGGGACGTTACAGAACTTTTTCTCTTATATTACGACTGTCGTATTATTAATAGCATATCTTCACACGCTTCAATAGGAGATTTTTTTCGTTAAAGAGCAGCAAAACTGTAAATGTCGTGTGGGGGAGAAGTATAATCTGCGAAAATTGTCTTGAGCTCCCGAATTCCTTCTTCGCCATTTTACTATACTTGGTTGAATGATGAAGAAAAGACCGAAAGCAAGATTAGCAACAGTTGACAACCATAATTTTTTTATCGGTGAAGGAAGTAGATAATTTTATAGCATCGGTAATAAAATCGAAACCCACAACCTTGGTTCCACTTTTGCCACAAGGAAAATGTGCGTAAATGAAAAGTGCGTTTACATCAGGAAGCCAAATAAGGGAAGACCTCTGTACTTGCTGAACGGAAATGAATGAAAAAACCTGGTAGAGATGGGAAAATATGGTCCTTTCTTTCCAAGAGGAACTTGACTGTCAACATGATGTAAATTTAATATGCTTCGATTAGTCTTAAATTATTTTCTCCGTATTTACCTTCGATGGCCAATGAAGTTCGGCGTGATCATTTAGAACATAAGTATAATTGAATGTGAGAAAAAGGAACTGCGGTATCTCGTAGGGAAACTGCGGTGAGGCGTCTGGTCGTCAATGGCCGGGTGATGAGCAAGCGAAATAAAAATCTTTCATTTTAACCATTAAAAGGGAGGAATTGGGTAATGATGCGTTTCAAGAAGAAATTTGTTTCGTTCAGTCGAGAAATCGTCATAAAAGATGGCAAAGGAAACGCGCATTAAATGAAAGATCCCCCCTCCCTTTTTTGCTTTGGGGGCTCCCAAACCCGGGCCCCAGCAGTTGGTATTATTTTGCTCTGCAAAACCGCCCTGTTTTATAGCTTGGGGAGGGAGTGTCTCGGTTGTTGACCGTTTCCCGCCGTGCCTGACGAAATGGCCCCCAGTCAAACTGTTTTAATATCTGCTTAAATGAACTTGTAAAAAGCTGGGGGTTGAGTGCACCATTATTCTTGGGGGCCTTTTTCGGAGTTATTTGGTTTTTCGGTTCAATAAACTTCCATGCATTTGGGGAACTTTTTAAAAAATAGAGAACTTGCAAACCCAAATATTAATTTATATAATAAATTCCGGGGCCAGGAGGCCGAGAACTGAAGTAAACTACCAAGTTTGGAGACGGTGTTGTGTAGTTAAGAGTTGAAATGGGGTTTGAAGTGTGAAAAACCTTTTTTAAAAAGGGGGGGTAAAAAGAAAATTTGGCCACTACAATGTTTTTTTTTTTCGCCGAATTTGTAATATAAGTGTTTCAAAAAAGAAATGTGACTAAAAATATTAGTTTATTGATCGCAATGCCCCGAATTTTTAAAATTTTCTGCCATCTCAATTTTTCAACTCCACCTTTGGTCCGTGGTCCCGGGCCAATTTAATTGAAAAAATTTTTTAGTAATTTTAATGTCAAAAACAGGGTTCAGTGTTCAGAACAGTTAATAAATTAGTGGTGCTACAAATGGCGCGGGCTTTTTTTTGGGATTAGTTTTTAAACCCCCTTTGGGCGGTATTAATTTTTCGACTTTCCCGCTGCCATGATTTCCCCCGAAAGGGCATTTTTTTAAAAGTCCTAAATTGTTTGGGATCCGAAATAGATTTGAAAAATTACCCAAGAATATTACAGAAGATTAAAATCTCGTCCTACAAAAAAGGGGGAAAAAATTTAGGAAAAAATTTTGAAGAGAAGGCTTTTTCCCTTACTGTAAATGCGATATTTGAAGGTATTTGATGGAAATGTTGGGAAGGGTTTTGGAAAAAAATTTTTGACTAAGGCATCCATCCCAAACCCAAAAATGTAAAACATCGTGGGGAAATTTTTCAAATTCGGCGGGAGATTAAAAAAAAAATTTGTGTAATTTTTTAAAAGACGAAATGAAGAAAAAATTTAAATTTTAAGCCTTTTAATATTGCAATAACTTTTCTTTGGGGAAGAAAAAAAACATTTGGAGCAGTTTTTAAGAAAAAGGAGAGCAAAAAACCCGGTTGAACTTGGGAAGTTTTCACAGAAAACTTGAGATTTTGAAAAAGTTGAAAGGACCTCGTGTAAAGTACATGTATTCATAAATGTGTGAAGAAATCACCACTAAGGGGTTTTTAAAAATGGAGGGAAAAAGACTTCTCTTGGCTGTGCGGGTGACGCCACGTAGTGGGCGGAACGGCCGACGTTTCGCCTGACATGTCGCGTTTGGAATTATGCATTGTCCGGCCAGGGCACCCGGGTGGGGCAGGTGCGCCGTGATTGGCGGAGATGTCCCTCTGATAGCGGTCTGTGCCAACCTGGGTCTCGCACCAGTCGTCCTTGTGGTCGGACAGCCAAGAAGTCATCGACTCGAGCCGCAGAAGCTTACGTGTACAAATGTACGAAAATAGTTAAGAAGTACAAAATTGGGCGTCGCGTGGTTCGGGGGCCGGGCGTCGGGCCGCGCCGGCCCGGGCCCGGGCGCCGACGCTTCGGGAAACCCGCTCGCCGGATGCTGGGGGGGGGTGAAAGGCGACGGCGCCTTTTGCCGCGCCGGCTGGAAAACCCGTAGGAATCCAGGGTGGAAATTCCCCGAAAGGGAAGCCGCGGATGCGAGGCTAAGAGATTCCGGTTGGGAGCCCTGGGGCCGGCCAAGGGGCCCTAAGGGCGCCCGCCGCTTGTGGGGGGGGGAGCCAACGGAAAATAAGGCCGCACTGACAGGCGCCTCAAAAGAACTTTTTTAAAATTTTCCCTTTTAATTATGTAAAAAAACAATGAGCCCAAAAAGGCAATTTTTTATTTTAAGTAGATTAAGATTGATATAAGAGTTTGTTTGGTTTTCCCCCCCTAGCTCCAAAAAACCAAGGTTGGGGTTTTTTGTAATCCCGAATTTGAATAATTTTTTCGCCAGGGGTACTTGGGGGGGAAAAATTTAAAAAAAAAGGGGCCCCGTGGGGTACGCTGGGTGTCGAAAGACGAGGGATTCCAGTGCATTATTGCACGTGATCCGGGTCGAAGATCGGTTTGGCGACAGGCCATAACTGGAAGGGTTTCGGGGCTTATGTCCGACAGCTTCGCACCTCGCGTTTTTGCTGCTTTCGAAGCAGTGGTTCCGGGGGAGGCCTAGGGGCGGTCGCGGGTTTCGCGGCGAGAACTGAAAGGCTGCCAAGGGGTTAGTTTTTTTTTGTATTGTAATCATTGTACATTAACTGTAAATATACTGTAAATATATTGTAAATATCAATCAGAGCAGTCGTCTGTGTTTTTTCATCCTAGTACGTCACAATATGTGGGCAAAAAAACGAATAGAGCAAAATGGCGTTGTCATCTGAGTTCATTCAGCAGTATCCCTAAGGAAAATGTAAAGAAAAAATTTGCAGCAGTTTTGGAGAATGTTTTTGTAATTTTTTTAAAAAATTGCACTTTACACGCAATATTGCGGGGAAATGTACCAAAATGTTGAAAAGAATGCGCATGATAATAAAATAACTAATTTTTGGGAAAAGGGAAATTTTTTTTGAAGGGGAAAATGGGACTTCCAATATTATAGTTGTAGGAAGTTCCTGAAAAAATTTATACTTTTTTAAAAATTCCAAAAAATTTAGATATCAGTGAAAAAAAGTCATATGGGGACATTTATAAGTATTTTACTATATTCTTAAAAGAATTTTAAAAAAAACATTTGGAGCAATTAGGAGAAAATATTGAAATGT
>CAXIVR010000842.1:0-10407 GCA_964035755.1 Teleogryllus oceanicus
TTTTATGTAACTGTTTGGTGATACAGTGTGAAATATGTGACGTGCAATGTATAATTTCGTTTATGAGGGTTGTGAAAAATCCAAAATTCTCTCGATTACACCATTGCAGAGAGGGGCATGCCAGCAAACTATTAAGTCATTCTTTGGTTTTTCCAATTTAGTTTAATGGCACTAGTCCAGGAGTGGAGTTTTGAAGAAGTGTAAGAGAAAGTTCTGGAGCTAACTGGGGATTATAACACAGTGAATATTTTGAATGGTATTTTAATTTACCAAAGACGGCTGCAATAGTGATTTATTTTGATCAATGTTCCTTGCTTTCCTTAGTCACTGAACACTATATTTTACTCGTTTACATGACGAGGCTAGTTTGGAAGAGTGGAAGGGGAGTGCAGATGGTACATCAAAGCCATCTGCCACTCCTGAGGTTCCCAATCCAGACCTCATAATAATTCTGCCAGTTAGTATGATTTTGTTTGTAATCTGAAAATAAAGTAACCATTTTCACCTCACATAACTTCTTGACCTTTCTGTTTCTATTTTAGGAGGGCTCTAATTTGCCTCTGGAGGAATTGGAAAGGAGAAAAACCTTCAAGAAAAGTGTCCAGCAATATTTGATATCGTGAAAGGACAGAAAAACTATTTCTTGTTTTGTTCATCCCTTGCAGCATTCACTTACTGTTTAAATTAATATTTACAACAAATTTGGCATACCCAACATCATTAGCAATTTTTTTCATTTTTAGCAGTATATAATGATTATATCCTTCAAGTATTTAATTTGAAATAAAAACTCAGTTGGGTTTCTGTAATAAACCCTCCTCCTGGGAAATGAACAATGCTTCTGCAATTGTTCAATTATCATAACCTTCTACCATTGGAGTTAGTTTTGTTATTTCATAGAAATTTGATTATTTTGCTCTGTGTCCGGTATCGACTTCATAGATTGAGTTTGAGATTTTCTCAATATCAAGTATGGCCCAATTCTCAATTCATCTAATTGCTAATTAGACGATTTCCATTTTCTATGTACACAAGATCTCCCTTCAATTTATCTCCTGTGTAGGTTGAATATTCTTTTGTTGTCATTATGAGATTTTATTGTATTCTTGAGTGCTATTTTCCTCTCTCTTTCTAAATCTTTGGCTGTGCGTTTATTTTTAATTCATGTGGTAGGATATTTATAGTTTTACCCTCTAGCAAGTATTTTGGTGAGAATTTTGTCACTGTATGCTCTGTCTTGTATTTCTCCACGGCTTTTTTCACGATATTTGTCCACGCAACCTTTTTGTCAGTTTCATTCAGAATACATCTTATTTTATTCACTGAAGTCTGGTTTAATCTTTCATTGAGACCTTTGAAGAAAGGTGCATCTATGGCAGTAAAAATCACGTTTATTTCTTTCTTTACTAGAATTGTTTAAATTCTTTTGAATTTATTCCTTGATATTGGAATCCATTAGTACCATCTGGACATCATGGATTTTTGTTACCTCCTCAGTTAGTTTTATGAAATCATCAACGTTTTGATTTTTATGTTAAAAATAAGCATATCTTGTGAAATGGGTGAATGTGAAATGAAATGAAGTAGGTGTAGGTATTTTTTTGTTGACCGGATCCTCCTGTAACCTCGATGGTATCTATAGAAACTATCTTGAATGGGTACGTTGCTCGACCTAGGTGTGACATCTATCCAAATTTTGATATTTTTCGCGATTTATTCTTTATGGAAATCTCACAAGTTTCACAAATCTTCTCTATATTTATGATTATATTTTTCGCTGTAAAGAATGGTGTTATTTTATTTACCATCTATGCTCTTCCCGGGTGACAATAAGTATTGTGTACATTTTTTTGTAATATTTTACTAAATTCTTCTGATGATAAGATTTTTCTCTTCTTTTGTTTTTTATAATAAATTACTTTTTTGAAAATTAGTTTTTCTTATTGTTTTGTAGTTCTGTGCATCATCTTTGATCCTTTTTATGTCTTCTAAAGGTATATGATTGGAGTGTACCAAAATTTTCATCAGGCTCAAGAACTGGATGCCTGGTTAAACAGTCTCCATTATGGTTTAATTTTCCAGGATTATACTTAACTTTAAAATTGTATTGGGACAGATAGTATGCCAAATCATCCAGTTCTTCATCTGTCCTTGCTTTTATATTTAAATTTTTTAAAGGTTTATGATTGGAGTGTACCAAAAATTCTTTTCCAAGAAGCCAATGTTGCCAATATTTCACAGCATCTTTGATTGCTAAGCACTCAAGGTAAATTGCTTTTTTCTTCCCCCTTTTGAGCTTCACTCAATTTTTTTAAAAAAATATGCTTATTATCCCCATTTTTGTCCTCTTGTACAGCTCAGATTTCTTTTATGCTTGCGTTCTTTTTCCAATTGTTCCATTCTGATTTTTCAAAATCATACTGGAGTACCAATCTGCACTCGCATTGTCAAGGAAATATTTCAGAATTTCTCTTCCACAAAACAGCATTCACACTCTTTTTCAAACTCGTTTATCCATTGGCATGTGTTTAAGTTTCTTCCATTAAATATATCAATAATAAAATCATTGGCATTTTTTCTCAAATTTTTTACTTCAGATATTTGTTGCTTATCTTCTAAAGCTTTCTTTAAAAGTTTCTCAATTGTTTCATCTGAGGTACTCTGTGTAGATGTTTCATCTTTTTCCTCTGTAATCTCTTCTATGTAGTAGTTGTGAAATTGCAAATTTTCCTCTTCATCCAAATATACTTTTGATATATTTTCTGATAAAGAAATCCAGACTTCTCGAAATTGATGTCTTTTTTTTTACCTTACCAAATTTTTGTGTTGAGCTCCTTGTGAAGGTTTGTGTTTTGGAGTTCATCTGGTAAGCCATTTAAAGTTTTTACTTCAGGTGAATTAATAGCTTAGAACGTGCGCTTCTTGACACATGCCATCATTTATCAATTGTTTTCCTGTCTTCAAAATCAGTCGCCAGGTGCCTCCATTACGGTGTCAGCTATCAGTCATTTGTTTTTTGTACACACACTCACACTCACACACACACTCTCACACACACTCACACACACACTCGCACACACACTCGCACACACACTCTCACACACACTCGCAGGGGTCCAGGGGGATGTGATGCGATTACAAGTCTCTTGGAAGAGATTCTCCTAGCCTCTTCATCCCAACTACGCTCTCACCTTAAGAGGTGGACCCTGTCGAGTCGAGTAACCCGTGCCAAGGCTGTGGTAACCAATCCCACCGACGGTATGGGTCGACCAACAGACGAAAGAAGGGGGTTCTGACAAGTCTCCTGTCGGAACGGCATGTAACCGCAGTACTGGAGCGCCCCGAAAGTATGTCGGGATACGGTCTGGTTGGTTACAACCCTGGCTCAGGGTAAAGGGTGAAGCCGGGGGAGCCTGTAACCCCTAAGCGACGTGTCCCCAGGTGGCGTACAGGAGAGGAATCTCTAGATATAGAGGTCAAGCGGCAATTAAAATACCTCTCACGGACCAAAAGGCGGGGAAGGACACCCCAGTCAAAAAACCAATATGGAAGGTCTTTTGGGATCTAGTTTACGGTGCAGGGGCCCGGATCCCCAGTACCGGCGTCTGTTGGGAGTGAGCAAGCGGGCTCCCAGGCGTCGTCAACCAGCGACCGCAGTACTTCAGCAGTGGACCACTGGGCTGCTGTAGTATCCTTTGCTACTAGTGATGATCTTGCGAAACAACAGGCATTGTGAGCCTTGAGAAGAAATAACTGAGATTCTCAATTTGTTAAGCCTCGCCATAATGTTCATGGTGAGATAGAAATTGGCGTATTCGATCCATACACACTTTAACGAGGTGGTAGCACTGCAAAAGGAGGATCACCAGACCAGATCCTCAGTGCAACAAAACTACTGGGAAGGAAGAGTGCACTGGACGTCCCCTGAGAAGGTGGCTGCGGAGTACTAGTAACGAGAAGCGATCCTTCGCGAAACCGGAACTCCCAGGTGCCCAAGGTAAGGAAGGAATCTGCGAAAACGGAGATAAAATCCGGGCAGAAATACCTTCTGCGGAAATAACACGACAAGATCCCGAAGTGGCACGAGAAGAGCCCGAGTGGCAAGTGATCACTCGTAAGAGAACGCGTAAGCGTTCTAAAACGCGCAAAAGGCCACCCTGACCAGATGCCCTGATGATCAAGAAGAAGGACGACGCGCTGTCGTACGCGGACATCCTTAAAAAAATGAAAACTGACCCTGAGCTTAAGGATCTTGGCGAGAATTTCACGCACATCCGGAAGACAGCTGGCGGCGATCTCCTTCTGCAACTGAAGCGGTCTGCCGGAGGACAAACTACAGATTTTCAGTCCTCTGTAAAGGTGTTTAGATTGGACGCTGATGTGAGGGCTCTCACTCCTCACACCGTGACTATTCAGGTGAAGGACATGGATGAGGTCACAACTAAAGAGGAAGTGCATAGGGCTCTGGTGGACAAACTTCCCGAAGCCAGTGATCTCCCAGCTACTGTGGTCAAATCTCTAAGACCATCCTATGGTGGAACACAGGTTCCTGTTGCGGTGGCTAAAAAATTGTTGGCCATCGGTAAAATAAGAATAGGATGGGTGTACTGCACTCTGCGTGAGAAGGTCCCCCTGAGGTGTTACAGATGTTTGGATTTTGGACACCTCAGAAAAGCATGTAAAAACTCACATGACCAGTCCAACTTGTGCGTGAATTGTGGTGGTGATGATCACCTTGCTAAGTCATGCATAAATGACGCAAAGTTCTTGCTTTGTGAAGAAAAGGGGAAACAAGGCAGATATGCTATTTGGTGCAGCAGGTGTCCATCGTACCAAAAAGCGCAGAAAGCAATAACGGATAGAAAATGAGAATTATACAACTCAATCTCAACCATTGCGCAGTCGCCCAGGATATCCTGGCACAGTCGGTTAGGGAATGGGAGGCTCATTTAGCAATAGTATGCGAACAGTATACTAACCGTGAAGGTACAGCGTGGGTATCTGACCTCCACAACCAGGCGGCAATCTGGGCCTGTGGAAAACACACATTCCAGCAAGTTATGACAAGACCCGGAGCTAGATTTGTCTGGGTAAACGGGGTTTACATGTACAACTGCTATGCCTCACCAAACGCGACAATGGACGAGTTTGAGCAGTTCCTTGACCGCTTAGTGTACGACGCAAGAGGACGAAGCCCCTTGGTGATAGCTGGAGATTTCAACGCCTGGGCGGTTGAGGGGTAGTTCGTCCACTAATGAGCGAGGTCAAGCCGTTCTGGCATCCCCCTCCCTTCTGAATGTAGAGCTCGCCAACACAGGAGACATACACACCTTCCGCAGAGGGGGCGTGGAATCTGTTGTGGAACTGACGTTTATGTCAGATAATCTATTGAGAATGGGGTGCCCTGGAGAGTTAGTGAACACTATATTCATAGTGACCACCAGGCACTTTTGTATGAGGTGAAAATCAACGGAGGGATAATTTTGCACCGAAATATCAGCCAGCTGGGTGGAAAGTAAAAACGTTTGACGAAGAAGTTTTCCGGCAATGTTTGGAGACGATAGTGCCAACAGGTACCGCAGATGACAAAGCTGGGCAGGTTATGAAATGGGTAACCAAAGCCTGTGATGCGGCTATGTCTAGACGGGGCGCAATCTCTCGACGTTCACCAGTTTCCTGGTAGACTGAGGAAATCGCCCAATTACGACGGAGGTGCCTTCGAGCCAGAAGACAGTACCAGAGAGCTCGTGGCAGAGACAACTTTCCTCAGTTGCAAGAGCAATACAAACTCGCTCGAAGCCAGTTGAAGATAGAGATCCGCAAGAGCAAACGCTTATGCTCCAAAAGCCTGTGTGACGAGGTGGAAAAGATCCATGGGGTAGGCCGTAAGACGGTCATGTATAGGTTAAGACAGCGGCACCTACGTTCTCCAACTTGCCCCAGTATGCTGTTCAGAATTGGGACAGTCCTATTCCCGAGTCACCCCGGTGACTCAGTTAATATAGCGTTATCTGAGCTAGAAATAATTCCTCCAGTCACGCATAAAGAAATTCTGTACGCAATAAGCAGAATCGGCAACACAAAGGCTCCCGGACCGGATAACATTCCCAATATTGCCCTCAAGACTGCGATACTCGCTCACACCGACATCTTTGTGGATCTTTATTATTCTTGCTTGAGGGAAGGGGTGTATCCAGAAAGATGGAAAAAACAGCGCTTGGTGCTCCTCCCTAAGGGAATAAATCTCCCGAAGATCCATCATCATACCGGTCATTGTGTATTCTTGACACAGCTGGCAAGGTTGTGGAGAGAATTATTAGTACCAGACTGGAGAAAGCTGTGGAGGAGAGAGGAGGCCTTTCAGAAAATCAGTATGGTTTCCGCAGAGCCCGCTCGACTGTTGACGCAGTCCATCTTGTCATTAACACCGCCCGACAAGCAATTGGAGGAAGTAGATGGAAGAGAGGCCCAAAACAGTACTGTGCTGTCGTTACGTTAGATATTAAAAATGCATTCAACTCGGCCAGGTGGAGTAATATTCCAAGCTCTCCGCAGATTTAATGTGCCAACGTACTTGAAGATTGTGGCCGAGTATCTGAGTAATAGAGCCCTGATTTACAATACAAATAATGGGCCGAAGGTACATAATATCACGGCTGGTGTCCCGCAAGGGTCGGTATTGGGTCCACCATTATGGAATGTGATGTATGACGAGGTTCTTCGGCTTCCCCTCCCAGAAGGAACCAGTATTATTGGTTTCGCGGACGACATTGCTATCGTCGCCGTTGCAAAGTACATTGAGGAAATTGTGTATATTTGCAACGAAGCGATCGCTATTGTTAGTCAGTGGTTGAAGTCCTCAGGGCTGCAGTTAGCTGAGCACAAGACTGAGGTTATCCTAGTCACCAGCAGGAAAAAGAGAGAAACCATTACTCTCAAAGTCGGAGACCACCATATTGCATCACAGCCGTCGATAAAATATCTTGGTCTCATGATTGACGCCCGTCTGACATTTGCTGACCACCTGAAGTACGCCAGCAATAAAGCTGCGGTTATTACTGCAGCACTGTCGAGACTAATGCCCAACATAGGGCCCTGTCAGGAGAAACGGAAGCTTCTGGCCTTGGTTGTGACGTCCGTCTTGCTCTATGGAGCCCCAGTATGGGCCAACTCCATGTCGATAAATAGTTACATCTGAGGGATGACGTCAGTGTACATGTTATCAGCATTGCGGGTAGCTTGTGCATTCCGCACTGTGTCAAACGATGCAGTGTGCGTCACCGTGGGGATGCCTCCTGTAGATATCTTGGCGCAGGAAAGACGGAGGCGATATCACAAAGAAGAGGAGAACCCAGACTGCTCGACAACACTGCTCGAATGGCAGGATCGATGGGACAAGTCCATTAAAGGAAGATGGACGTACCGCATCATTCCCTTCATTGCACCGTGGATCAACTGTAAACACAGCGAAGTAAATTTCTTGACTCAGCTGTTGTCTGGACATGGATGCTTTCTGACATATCTCCACAGGTTCAAGCTGGAGGATACCCCATTCTGTCCACTATGAGAACCTGCTGGATCGAGACCCGCGTCCTCGGCGACGGACGTTACTCGGGATCGACCCGCTGACACCCGAAGCAATGGTTGGGTGCATGCTCGCCTCAGAAACCAACTGGGATGCGGTGAGCGCATATGCGCAGACCATAATATCTGAGCTCAGGAGAATAGAAAGGGAAAGAAGGGATTGATCCTCGTTTGATCCTTCCTACGTTTTGGCGAAGAGAAGTGGCTTGTGACTAAGCCACTCTAATCCATTCCCCGTGATGTAATGCCTAAGGCGGTTCCAGGGAGGATGGAGGAGAAGGGACGTTGGTTTTAGTGGGTAAAATCTCACACTATCATGTGGTACGGGCCGCATGGTGTCTTTGAAGATTTCCACCTACCCTCGTAAACACACACACACACACACACACACCCTCACACACACACCCCTCACACACACACCCTCACACACACACACACACCCTCACACACACACACACCCTCACACACACACACCGTCACACACACACACACTCACACACACATATTGCGACGTCGTGGCCTTCCCTCCGACGCGCCGTGCATAATACAACTCGGTTGCGAGAAGGAGTCGTTAGCCCTAAGGGTGTAAGACCGCGTGGGTGTTACCGGCGTCGTTCGACAGTACACTGCCGTCCGACGTCAGACCTCTCGAGTTCTTTCAAATCGTTTGCCTGGATGAGGCTAATATCTGAAAATGCGTATGGGCGGGGAATACGGGCCAGCTTACATTCAAAGAAAAACACATGTGGCTCTGGTATACAAGCCGGTATATTCTAAAATCAAGAAACAACAACAAAAAATTCAACAAAAATTCAACAAAAAAAACAACCCTTCACAAATAATCACATTTAGAACACAACCTTCATGCTCGGAAATGCATTTTCGAAGAAGTTATCGCTACCTCCTATAAAAACAAATCACTTTATTTCATCATTCATTAAATAATTTGTAATTCATGCACCAGTCTGTTTAGGAATACCTTCGTCTTAAAGACACAAAGAACACAGTTTTTAATTCCCTGCGCTAAATTGCTTTCGTTTCTTAAAAGTGGTTATTCATTCACTATACACTTCAACCACCAATGCTTAGAAAACACAGTACAGACCAAAGTTGATTTTACTAGTTACAACACCCCTTTGAACAGTTAATTAACTGGGTGACTTGTTTAAAGATAATTAATCACTTATGTTCCTAACATAGAGTTCCACAGTTCAAGAGTTCCACACGCCAGCATTCGCAAATGTGGCTTGAAATTATTAATATTTGACAAACTTTTAAAAGAATAGTATGGTTTAACATTGTTCGATTATATCTTTTTGGTTTCTGCGACCGTTCTGTCGCACGGGTACTCACGCTTCTCTGATGGGGGTTTACGTGAAATGGCCTCGTCGAGTGCTGCAAACGGCGCTTTGGCGCTGGGGACGTGGCGATCAGTCCTGTGCGACCCACGGGATTTCGCTGCTCTGCCGCGGCGCGCGCGGTGGCGATGCTTCGGGTAGCCTGACCTCCACGCCCTCCGCCTCTCCTTCCGCTGCGTTCCGTACCAATCTTCCTCGCCTCAGCCTCGCCTCTGTGCCAGTCTTCCTTCCCCAACACAAATGCTTCTCTGGCGGTGTTTTTGGGAGTGGTTGGCTTCTCGCTTCAGTGATGTGACGTAGCGGCGATGCAGAAAATTGTTCGGTGTACGCCAGAAAAGAGTCCGATTCAGCCCTCGCGGAATTCACGTAACTCGCTCCCACTGACACACGTTTCTTCTCCGTCGTTATTCATCAACAAAACGAGTACAATGATCGTTCCATTCAGTATTCGGATGAAATTATCTCGTTTGAAGCTCGCTGCAGAGATTCGCGATCGGATTCTCTTCCTTGACCGTCACTTATACCGGTTTTTACACGATTTGTGAGGCGCGTACCACAGCGATCCGTCATCCTCTGAGATTTTTCTGATACTCTTCGAACTTTCAACGGGAAGAATTTCTTTTCCCCTGGCTTCCCTCGTTTTTCGAATACCGGCCAATCACAAGACCTCGTTGCCTAGTTTATCTTTCTAATTTCCTATTTGTTGATTGATTGATTGGGTTTAAAGGGCGCTTCAACTACTAAGGTCATTGGCGCCCATAACAAAGTATTTCTAAAAAAATTCAATTAATGTTTGTTAAAAGGGTTGCTGGGGCAACTTTCCAGCTAATTTAAAAGCTCATATATACCCTAAAAGGAAACCATCCATTACGCATAAAAAATTCAGGTAAACAAGACAAATTTTAAAAACAAATCTGGAACAGAGAAAATATTTATTGCCCTTATATGTCAGATAAAATTATACATTCCGCTTTCTCTCAAAAAACAAAAAAGCTTTGAGAGCGCGGAATCGTCATCTCCGAGCACCTCTCGTAGAGAGTTGCCCAGACCATGTCTTCGTCGACTGCCAACAAATTTCAAACACTGCAGGAGGACGTGTTCCCCAGAAAGATCCGCCCGCATCTATCACACGTAGGAGGAGACTCACCTCAAAGGAGGAAACTGTGAGAAAAGTGCCAGTGTCCGATACGAAGACGGTTAA
This sequence comes from Teleogryllus oceanicus, assembly GCA_964035755.1. Classification (NCBI taxonomy): domain Eukaryota; kingdom Metazoa; phylum Arthropoda; class Insecta; order Orthoptera; family Gryllidae; genus Teleogryllus; species Teleogryllus oceanicus. The sequence goes on from CAXIVR010000842.1 coordinate 10,144, forward strand.
AATAACTTCCTCGCGCCTAGAAGGTCTGGACGAGGAACGCCAAGAATTAAGAGAGTCCTTTTGCACTTAGTTTATAGGTGGTATTGTGCCACTCTGTTTGCCACGCTCTAAAGATGGATCGTTTTAAAGAAGCTTTAACATCAGACGATGGTACGAAAGGAATGTCAACACGATACTCTCCGTCGCCGATTTCGCCGCCCGATCAGCCATCGTTTCCACGATTCCCCCATGGCATGGGACCAACAGTACCAGGTCAGTGGTGAG
>CAXIVR010000844.1:0-63430 GCA_964035755.1 Teleogryllus oceanicus
GAAATTTCCAAACTTTTCGATTTTCCTGGCAAGTTTCATCGGGTTGACACTCTTCATAGTTTTATTATCTCTTTTACATGACATGACAAGAAAGCGGGGCTTAGTAGATCTGTCAGAGTCGTTACAAAAAACTCTCAAGATTAACTGTTTCACCAACAAATCTCCTCTTCCTTATGCAAGAGGGCGGGGGTAGGTTTTTTATCCATTAAAAGGATATCAGATTAATCCCCGTGGTCCCCACCCAGCACGGAGCCTAACAAGGAGGCAATGCATCGGAGTGCCAGGGTTGCCACGGAGATATAGTGGGGGGGTACCACAGCGCTGCACCGCCGTGGATCCCCCCCCGCTTACCCTGAAGTTCAGTACAAGACCTAGTCCAAGCTAGTTGATAGGGAGTGGGTTAGCTCTGACCGCCCGTCTAGAAGAGTCCGTAGCCAAAGCTAGTGTATTGAAATCTACAAGGAATGTTCTCCGAAATACGTAAGACCACATATCCCTGGATGCTAAGAAAAAAGTAGCACGAGGAGAATAATTGGAAAACAGACAGGCCCCTCAGCCGCCAGGACATACATTCCCTCCGACACGGGTCGCCATGCACGGCAAACACATGGGTGGGCGTTCAGCATACAGAGGGGGCCAGTGAAATAGAAGAGGGAGAAGAAAAGACAAAGGATATAATAAAGGAGCGAGAATGTACTATGGGAGAAGAAAAGGACTTGAGATCCTCTCGTATCCCCCGGCAGGACGTGGACCAACCCACCTCGACGGGTGCTAAAATTGACAAGCACTTAATTCCAGGGCTCTATCAACAAATAATAAGTAATCACAACCATAATATGTAAAAAAGAAACTTGTATTCTACTCGCTAGTTTAAATTTTGCATTGAATGCCCTGGAGCAGGGTGCTCATGAACGTTTCCATTGTGCCTTGATAAAACATTTGTTATCAAGTTGACGGGCACTTAATTCAATGGCTATATTAAAAACATATGCATAATATGTTGAAAAGAAACTGTGTTGTGCTCCTGACTTTAAAAATTAGTATGCATAGAATGCTTTTCGCAGTGCATACTTAGGCGGTTGAGTTGAATTGTAACATTTTTTGTTGAAGTTGGCGAGCACTTCATTTACGGGCTCTATCAACAAATAGTACGTAATCATATGCATATGTTAAAAAGGAATTTTGTTCTGCTCGCTAATTTGAAAATTATTACCAAAGTTAAATGCCATGCCTTGGGCTTTCGTGAACGGTTGTGTTGTATGGTTCGGGCAATTTCAGCTTAAATTGACGAGCACGTATTTGGAGGGCTATATCAACAAATAGAATGTAATCATCTGCATGATACGTTAAAAAAAACTATTGTAGTCGCTGGTTTCAAACTTACTAGGCGCAGAATTCCTTGGGGAAGTCCGTAATTGAGCTGTTGGGTTGTTTTGTTGGCTCTTTTCTTTTTTCTTTCTTTTTTTGCCTAAGTTGACGAGCACGTAATTCAAGGGCTGTATCAACAAATGGTACGCAATGATATTCGTAGTATGATAAAAATAAACTGTGTTCTGAACGTTTCTTTAAAAATTATTACGAGTTAAATAGTTCGCCAGATGTAAGTTGCAATTTATTATTTTACATATATTGCAATTTTATATATTGTTTTACAATATTAATTATAAATAATGTTAGTAATTTTGGTGATCCTATAATTAGCCTGTAATTCGTGTATAAGTAGTTTTGTTGTAACTGTAATTTTGATTTTGTCTCAGCTGACTGTACATTGATTTTGAAAAAACTACAAGAGCCTAAAAATTGGGGATGGAGCATTGCATTGCTATATTTAAGAGTAAGATTTTTGGGTTCTGCACTATAGTGTCTAGCACTATAGTCGTAAAGCAACTTTACGAAAACGATTCCTCGAGAATGAAGCTGAGGCACAGGGCATGTCGCGCAAATGCTTTACATCACAAATGTTCATTACATCTCAAAATTCGGTTTCTGAATTCTTACTGTATTTATAAAAGTGGTCTCTTAAAAAGGGTAAATTAAAAACATTGCTTTCAAGGGGCAGATGGGTGGGCTCATAACAGTGGTATAATTTGCCAGCAATAATGGTTTTAAGTGTCCATTCCAAGGAAAGTCTGTCGTTGCGAAGGTGCGTTTAAAGGGCCCGTCTTTCAGAGAGGTTTCACTATATAGAATTTTATTTATTAAATAGTACTAATTACCGAAGAAAAGTTTTTATAGCGACGTTTATTCAAACATTTCTGAACATCAATCCAAAACAACAACAAAAGTGTTCCACAATTATAACAACATAATATAATTAAATAAAAATTTAATGAGAGGTCTAGTTTCAAACTCAGCAATCATTTTTTCCGAAACGGAATAACAAAAAACTACCTTAAATTTGGAAACTACTCACGCCTATAATATTCCGTCTTTTTATAACTTTGAAAAACGCATTTTATTTTATTTTTGTAATAAAAATTAAAGCCAATATCAATGCGAGTATGAGAAATAAAGCCATTGCCTCTCAACAGGAAGTCGTAAATTATTGTACTAGTACGTATTATAATTTATCAATATATTTGAGAATTCCATGCAGTTTGAACGTTATTGTAGTTTCGAATGTATAAAACTGGTAGTCATACATCATCCATAGTGCTATTTTTCCAGAAGGCGCTTCCCATCCCCGTGATTTACTTTCTACCTCTGAGCTCCAAGGTTGTTCGTTTGTCCAGTCATTCTTCCCGACTAGTTTCCCGCTGTGTCGATTGTTTTGTATCTACCTTAACGTTCGAAGAATATACTTCATTTATGTTAATATATATATATATATATATATATATATATATATATATATATGGACGTCACGGGATTAGACAACCCCATAACGCCACCATCAGCTACGAAAGAAGCCCACGAACAGAGGGTAGGGTAGGTGGGAACGATGGCTTGTAAACGCGCCATCTCCCCACAGCTTTCGAACCTGACGCCCGAACCAGGAAAATGTTTTCCGGGAGGTCACGAAACGAGGAGAATATTTCCAAATTTCCACGCGCATAAGTACTCGGCGTTTGTGATTGAAAGCCACAGCAACTAGACTGAGTTTCCTTTTTGACTGCAGCAGGACGGCGACTACACGGGGCTCTCTATGATTGCAGCAGCGACAGCGATTATAATTTGATAGCATAGGAGTTTATTTTAACTTGGTGTTAAAAGTTAACTTGAGAAGCGTATTTCAAAAGTGATGTAATTAAGAAGTGGAGGACAAATATTCTTCTGCATTCACAATATTTGAGAGAGCAAGGTTTGACTGACCGAAATAATTTAAAATTTTTTAAAACTCACAGAAGGACATTCTAAATCCAGCATCTCATATTGCACGCTGAGACTGCACACGCCCAAAGTGTGGTAGGTAGGAGCATTTAAAGCATAACTTCAGCAACATTAATTATTCGAGGCAGCGCGAACAAACTTGTACGAGGCGCGGCAGAACAAGGACGACCCCAGGAAGAGCGAATGGTGAAAGCGGGAGAAAGATTTGGACTGGAACGAGAATCGACGAGTCCGGAGAAAGGAAGAATGTGGAAATATAGGCGTAGGGAGTCCAGAGTTCGAGGGGAAGGAAACTGGTAACGCTGGGACAGCAAGCGGAGAAGAGTGGCGATGCGGACTACGAGCGGCAGAAAATCTCCTAAAAGATAACCTACAGGCGAGCGATGCGGAGCTGTTAAGTAAAAGAACTGGAAACTTTATGCAGCGATCATTTGGGGGAAAAGACAATAGCAGAAAAACACACGAATTTCGTTAAAAGTGGGTGAAAAGTCCAAAATAGGTGGGAGAAGGATTCCGAACGATGTGAATAGTTTAAAGTTAATTTACTGCACGTGTCTTTAAATTCATTCGAAGAGACCATACCTTGTACAATTTTACTTAAGGCTAAATGTCCCGAACTAGTTCAATCTGTCGCCCCCATGACGGGCACCAAAATAAGCAAAATTTACTTGCCTGATAACGTCTGAACAAATTGTCCGATTTTCGATCTGTAAACGGCTTTGGGACTCTTTTTAAAATAGAATTTACGCTCGAAGCCGATTTTTCAAAAAATTTCCAAAAATTTTTTCAGTTCCGGAAAAATTAAAAATGTGGGCTTATGCGCGACGACGTGCTTCCTGAATCCAACGCCGTGTCAATCATGAAAATTTGGGATGATGGTTTCAATCATGAAAATTGGATGCCAGGCAAGCCGGGCAGTCGTTTATGATTTTCCCTTTTCATCTCAATATCTTTTTCCACGTGTCAAACTAGTGATGCTGAAAACACAGCCAAACGGTCTTGTATCATCTGCCTAGTCGTATTCCGTTTTCCCTTCGAATACCATCAAACAATTGTTTGAGGCATTACTCAAAATATCGTTTCCCGATTTGGAAACTGATTTTAAAATGACAATTGAAATAATTGTTAGATATCACCGATATTCCATGCCCACAATACCTAACATCTTATTTTACATACTTCTAAGATCTTCAGTTATCATTCCATACAGAAAGAATACCCGAGATTACGTACGAGTTTTTTTATCCTGGACTCAATTTTGATCTCAAAACGGCGTTTGTCTCCTGATATGAATCTGTTTTCCCATAAAATCACGGAAGCTAAATTTTAAAATTGTTTTCTTTGTTGTTAATTTTAAAACTACTTGACAAATTATGTAATCGGTCCCGGGAAAAACTCTATTGTCTGTCCCTGGTAAGAAAAAGGGATAAATCCTCTGCTAAATATTACATTACTTCTTCTAACTCGTGGTCTACGAAAATACAATACATGTGTCCTGATACCTAAAATCGATTGATCCCAAAAACATGTGTTCCGTTTATGGTCAACGCTAACGCCAAAACTGCTCTCCCAAATTTTTTCCCCAAAATTGATATTCCGAATCTATCTGAAGAATCGACCCTTTTGGGAGTTCAAACGGATATCTTGTTTTGAGGGTAGTTTACATTCAGCCTCAAAATCATTTTAAAATCTTCTCAAACAGTCACCAAATTATTTGATTAAATTTTGTCCTCGTGTTACGAACGCAAGAGAAATGTGATTATGGTGTTTTGGGACATCACTTATTTTTGAAATGCTAACGTGCAATTTTTGTTGGGCCATCCTTCGACTATAATATTGATGATGTATTTTTTTCCTTACTGAAATCTGTTCTGACAGATCTGAAAATAAGATCATTTTTAAATTTTTTTGAAACATTTGAGTAGTTTTCTGTACAATTTGGGGAAGGGATAGGCAATTAAAACAATTGTAACTTTTCCTAAAAAAGAGCTCTATTTTTTAGTTTAAGACAAAATAATGTGTTTTAATATACAAAATATGATGGAAAGTCTCATTTCGCCCACCCCGCCATATTTTGAAGATTGCAAAGGTCTTTAAGTTTATTGCAAAACCGCGTAGTTTTAGAGTAATTTAAGAATGAAATTGAGGGTTATTTAAAATATCTCAAAATCACAATTTTTCCACGGATAGAAGGGACGCTTAAAGAATTACCATTTTCGTTAATATCAATTTCGAAAATTGCATTTAGAAATAATGCCACAATGTATGATATCGTAGGTTTCGCGGCCAGAGTTATGATCTGGGCTGTCCGGGACGCCGCGTCGAAGGCTGTCCCGACGTTTCGCCCGACATATCGCGGTTAGAAATCGCGAAACATCCCCACAACATCACGGGACGCGGGATTACGCCCACGATGCGTGGATTGCACCTCTGCGGAGTACGCGGTCGCAGGAGGCCGCCCGCCCGACCGCACCACGCCGTCCGACCCGTGAGCCTACCGGACCGCCCCACGGTCCGACCACGGACCGCTTCCGTCCGTCCGCTGCCCCCGCCTCCTTTCACCTAGTCACGCCCGATTGGTTTCACCCGGCCCGCACAGCCGGCCCTTTCTCATAAACCAGAGCGCCCAACATCCTGGCGCAAATGGGCGTAAGAGAAGCACCTCCCCCCTTTCCCGCCTCGCTCCGAACGCTAGGCGCGTCGCGTCGTGAGGTCGCAGCGAAAGCTCCTCCGCGCTAAAGGGGTGGCGTCGGCCCGTGCCGTGCCTTCGCCGCGCCGTCTTAGAGTACCTGCGCCGGCCGAGTCGCGCGCTACGTGCGTTTTGGCAGATGTGCAAGAACTTTACCAGTGCTTTACACAACGATAAAAATCGCTGTAAGGACTGGGGGAATTTATTCCATCAAATCAAAAATGCTTGCCCGCCGGAGATGAACGCGGTGAACAACTTTGCGAACCTTCTGCCAGCCCGGTCCGGGACGCGCGCCCCGCGCACCAGAAAGCCGGAGATCCGTCTCTCCCGCGGCGTAATCGGTGCCGCGCCTGCCAGTTCCTGGACGGAGATTGGGCCCAACGTGCGTGATCGCTCGCCACACGATCCGGCCCTCCAGGGGGAGAAAAGCGCGCGGAGAGCCGCGCCGAGGAACGCCGCCAAGCGCAGCGCACGCGCCCACCCACGCGGCCCCTTTCCACCCGCCTGAGAGCCGCCACGCCACCTGCAGCGGCGGGACGCACCTGCAGAGGAGCCTGACGCGCCGCCCGCCGCCGCTGAACCCGACGCGGCGCCTACCCGTCGCCCCATCTTCACCCGCCCGATCATCACCATCTTCAACCGGTGAGTCGTGGAGGCGGAAACGCCGCGAGGCGCCCCATGCCTGGCCCTTCCCGCCAGTCAGACGCCCCACCATGAGTGCCGCCGAGGCGAAACGCCCCGCTAACACCTCTACCAACAACGACGACGGTGACGGGGCTGGCAGCCCCGTGGCGTCGCGCGCCTTCCTGCGTCGCCAGGAAAACCTTAAACTCGCAGCTAATTCCGTGCCGGTGCGAAATCGTTACCACCCATAACACCGCGCCACCCCAGCCCTCAGGTCCCCCCGCACCGGCGCAGGCAAAACGCCGCCCCCCCCTCCCGTGCCCCTCAGCCCCCACGCCCCGAGAATCCGTCGGGGAAATCTGACAGCAGCCGGGGACGGAAGGGATCTTGGCCGCCCTAACGCCCCACTCACCGCCCCTCCGAGGAACCACCACCCCGCGGTTCTTCACTACTCGCCGGGTAATCGAGCCGACCACGGCAAAATCACCCAGCTGCTGGAAAGGATGCACCTAATCGCGACGCCCAATTTTTTTCCGGCGCGCGATCGCCGAAGACGCCACCGCCTCGTCATCCGGGGCCCTTCTCGAGGGAACACGGAGGAACTGCGCGAGGAGCTAGAGAGGGCTGGTCTCCAGACATTTCACATAAGTGAAATGCCGCCCTCTCTACTCCGAGCATGGAAACCTTTGAGAGCCTCGGCCTTACGTGGGGGAGATCGACCACATGAAGATAAACACCGCAAAGGGAATAACCGTGCTCGGCAATAGTATAATTGCATGGGAGGAGCACCGCGGGGGCGATCGGGTGCCGCATTGCAAGCGGTGCCAGATGGGGCCATTTCACAACGGGTGTGGAGAGATACCTTTGTCGAGACGGGGGCGGTCACGCCTTCGGGGGCATGCCCGCGCACAGAAGGTGCCGGATGCGCAACCGCCAGGGGCCGCACACCGCCAACCACGGCGAATGCGGGGCCCTTTAATTACATAAGGCCGCGCGAGCGCAGCGCCTCGCGGGCGCTCGCCAGACGCGCCGCCGCCGACCACGCTCGGCGCGAATAACTTCACGCGCGCACAGCGCTTGTCACCCCAGCGCCCGCTGCTCCACCCCGGACGCCTTCCCAGCGCTGCAGGATTGGCCCCGCTGCTCACCACCATGAGCGCCCATTGGCCCTTTCGACGTCATCGCCGGCCGGCCAATCGCGCCCCGGCTCCTCCCATTTCAAACCAGAATCTCACCCGACACCTGCCTCGGCGGCCTCTCCGAGCTTTTGAGCTCATCACACTTCTCCGCGGTATAAATTTATCAAACATCATTGCCAAAATTAAACAGGAAATGAAATTTCCGCGGCCCGGGAACCACCCGAAAACTCCTTTCTCATTCCCATTGAATCTGCAATCCCGTGAACCTTCACAAATTTCTTCTTAAAATCGTCTCCTGAATGGGAACGGCGGCTAAACCGAAAAAAAAAGCGGAGTTAGAACAGTTCATCACTGACCTCTCCGCACGTCATTCTCATCCAGGAGACGCATCCCCTTCCGGCCGAAGCATTCTCGCTTCGGCATTTTCATATTTATAAAAACAGCGTCCTGGCGCACCGCGGCGGTGGCACCTAATAGCTATTCAAAAACATCCACACGCTTCGGTAATGCCGCCTCTCGCGCAATAAAAGAACAGCTGTTGAATAGGAACGCCGCAGGAGCGATCACACTCGTCTCCGCGTACAAGCGGCCTCAACTTCAACTAGAGGAAAGCGCCCTCGATACCCCGCTGACGCTCGGGGCCGTCGGTAATAAAGGCAGGCGATCTAAATGCGAACACGGACTGGGGCTGCCGGTGGAACGCTGCGGAAATCGCCTGCTCTCCTACCTAAATAGAAGAAACCAGCTCGTCATCTCCGCACCCTCATCTATCACCCACCTCTGCACCAACCTATTTACCAAAATTGAAGGCGAATCCTTGATATCGCCCTTCATTCCCTCTTCTATTACAACTCCCAAACCTTCACGACCTCCCGTCCGATCACCTCCCGATTCTCTTTGCCCTGCGAGAGATCTTTCTCCACCCCCCCCCAAAAACCCCAAACCCCGTCACCGATTGGGCCTTTTAGACGAAAGTTTCTAACAAGCTCATGGGAAACCCCGTCCTGATTCCTATAAAAACATCGGACCGCCCCATCACCCACCTCAACTACCAAATTAAATCTGCCTTCAATGAAAACTCTCACTCCCCGCACCTTCTTCGAACTCAAACCAAACACCCGTCGACTGATTCGCCTATTCGGGAACGCCGAAAGGCACAGAGAGAATACCATCGCTCACGACCCCGCAGCGAAAGAGTATCAATCTATTCGGCGGAAAACCTGCTCTTGGGGGAGCCAGGAACGCGATGTGGGAAGAACTAATAGAAAATTCACAATAAACAACGCAAAAGATCTGTGGAAATTGCAACGGCATTACGAAGCCCACAGCCGGCCACCACAGCACAAACCGCCCACGGCCTACCACCCACCTACGACCCGCAGTTAAAGCAGAGGTTTCGCAGATACTCTCAAACGCTTTTCTCCGCCCTCTATCAGTCTCTCTTCCAGCCACCGCCGGAAATCTTCCTTACACCCCGCCCCACACAAATTCCGTCTGACTGGAAAATCACTGAGGATGAGGTGCGACAATTTAAAAAACATCGACACGAAACGAGCGGGGGGGCCCGGACAACTCCCCGGCGAAATGCTAAGAGGTTACCTCCTAAGGCCGCCCCCCTTTAGCTTCTATTTACACCGCCTGCATTTCTGTGCATCGCAGCAGGGAAAATTTCTGCGACTGTGCAATCGAAACCGAACAAAACTCGCGTCTCCGGAAACACCCAGCCGATCCCCTCCTCCGATCTGGGCAACTCTTCGAGAAACTCATTCTCGAGAATTCTGCCGATTTCGAGCAGCGAGGAATAATCAGGGGACGCAGTTCGTTTTCGGAAGAATCGCCCTCCGCTTTCAACCCCTCCGCTTTGCACCTCGCTTCTTCTACCTCGACCGCCGCTGCCTTTCCAGCCTCTTCTTCGATTTCCTTGTTTTGATCCCGTCCACCACCCACTTCTTTCCACACGCCCCTACGTCCCCACCTTCCTACTAAATTTAATCACAAGTTATCTATCAGCTCGATCTTTTTTGTCATCTACAAATCTTACGCTTCCTTTTCCCGCCCCATTTTTCGCCGGCGTCCCCGGGAGCCGTGCTCTCCCTTCCTCTTTTCGCTTTTCATAAATGCCCTTCCCCCCACTCCAGGAGGAGCGATTTTATCTACGCCGACGACGTAGCGCTCGCAGTCAAAGATAGTAGAATCAAATTCGCCATTGAAAAACCCGCAGCGCGCCAAATGCGCTCACAAATTTGGGAGTGCGGAAAACGCCTCACGCTGAATGCGCAGAAATGCCAGCCATTCTGTTAAATACGTTCTCCCCAAACCCGGCACACTGTCGCCCCCATCCGCCCACGCACACATCTTCCGTGGCAAGACGAGATTAATACTTAGGCGTCACTTTGACCGACGCCTCACTTGAACACAATTACAAAATACACGCAAAAAGATGACACAACGAATACACCGCCTTTTTCCCTCTTTCAGAACCAAATCCTTCGGGATGGTGAAAATCCGCCTGTACCTCGCGTGCGTAGGGCGCGGGCTCTACGCGGGGGTGTGGGCGACGGCCGGAAAGGCAGCGGAGAAGCTCAGCGCGCCGAACTCTTTCATTCGCGCCGCTTTCAAGCCCCCCCCCGGAACAATCCTTGACACGAACTCACAAACAGAAACACTAACACATCGCCTCCACCATACACAACTTGCCAGGAAAAGGAATCAAGATATTTCACCAACATCCACCTCCACCCACTTGAACCCTTTTCACAATATTACACCAAGAAATCACCCCACAAACTCAAAACTCCCCACAGACATAACTTTCCCAAAAAACCACCATAGTTTTTTATCACTTGCAAACAACACTCTACACCGCACACCACAATAAACAAAAAAACCCCGAACGCCCTCACACCAGGTATGCACCGGCCTCCGCAGATCATCAACTTCACACTCACTCATCCACAACCCTCACATCATTCATCATTTTCATAATCCATCATCATATTTTATTTATATTATATTTTTTTTGTACATATTACATTAAAATTTTTTAAACAAATATCATCATTCATTTTCATCAATATCATCATTCATCACATCATTCATCACATCATTCATCATTTTCATCATCCATCATCATATTTTATTTATATTATATCTTTTGTACATATTATATTATAGTATTTTAAACAAATTATAACGGGTGATGGTTATGGCTATTCTATTTATGTATCTGATTTGTTATTTATGTATGTATTAGTAAGAGTAATCTTTATATAGTGTTTAATATAGTTATACTATTGTTGTATTATATATTGTATTCTAATTATAGGTTGTATTATACATCAAATATTTCGGGTGGGTTAAGGTTAGGGTTAGATCTTTTATGTACATTTTATTATATTCACAATGTATTTGGGGATCTGGGGGAAATTAAAAATTATAGTTTAGAATAGAATAAGATAGAATGGTGACGGTAGGTTGCTTGTTAAGAAACACTGTAAATGCTAAAAAAAAATAAATAAAAAAAAAGAGACTGGGAGCGTGTGACGAGGGGAGGAGATTTGATGAAACATATCACTTCTTTTGGGAGCAAAAAAATCAAAACAAGTTTAAAAAAAAAAAATAAAAAAAAAATGAAGCCACTTAGCAAGAAACGCGCGCCGCCCACTTTGAGACAATCAGGCGGCCGCAAAACAAAGTTAAAAAAAAAAACAAACGAACACCACTGGCGGAAGAGCTCCCACCAGGAGCAGGCCGCCAGCTTTCAACAGGAAGACGACGGCGATCCTGGCGCAGTACAGCCCTGAAGAGGACCGCAAATGCCCCGGTCGAAACGTCGGCACCAGTTTCGACGCGGCGTCACCCGGACAGCCCAGATCACGCCACAATGTATGGATATTATATTGTCGAAGCTTTTATTTAAAATTTATTGAAGGATACTTACAGTGTAATTGTACTAAATTATTTCTAATGAAATTTGATGTTACATTTTCCCAGGAAAATCTGATTTTACATATTCGTTTATTTAGCGTTTTCTTTATATATTTATGTCCATATTTGCAATTTATTTACAAATTTTCCGGACTTATTTCGTAGATACGTATTAGTACTACGTCGTTTGGGAGCTGAGATTAGTACAATACTAGTTTATGAGAGGGTTGAGAATATTTAAATACTGCATTTGGAAACATGTATTTTGTATTTAAAACTCTATTTTGAGTGTTTTTTAGCATGCATTTTGAAGATATATTTAAATACATAAAATAGATGTTTTTGAAAAAGAAATACTTCAAATACTGTAAATACAAATGAAAGAGAAGATACAAGGATAGTTTGTTTTTTTTTGATTCTGCTAGTGAAAGGCCCGAAAAGGTATTAAATACTGGAAAAAATACCGATTTTTTTTCATACCTTTCAAATACCTTTATTGTTTTATACAGTAAAATACCTCCTTTGGGACGTCTATACCGGTATGGATTGATTGATTGATTGGTTGAAAGAGCGCTTCAACTGCAAAGGTCATTGGCGCCATGTCAAAGAATTTCTAAAAATATCAATTAATGTTTGTTAAAAGGGTTGTGGTGCAACTTTCCAGCTAATTTAAAAGCTCATATATACCCTAAAAAAACCATCCATAAAAATCAGGTAAACAAGAAAATTTTAAAAACAAATCTGGGGCAGAAAAAATATTTATTCTATATGTCAGATAAATATATATTCCCTTTCTCAAAAAAAAAAAGCTTTGAGAGCGCGGAATCGTCATCCGAGCACCTCTCGAGAGTTGCCCAGACCATGTCTTCGTCGACGCCAACAAATTTCAAACACTGCAGGAGGACGTGTTCCAAGAAAGATCCGCCCTGCATCTATCACAGGTAGGAGGAGACTCGCCTGAAGGAGGAAACTGAAAAAAGTGGCAGTGTCCGATACGAAGACGAGTTAAAATAACTTCCTGCGCCTAGAAGGTCTGGACGGGGAACGCCAAGAATTACAGAGTCCTTATTGCATTTAGTTTATAGGTGCTATTGTGCCACTTCTAAAGCCACGCCTAAAGATGAATCGTTTTAGGAAGCTTTAACATCAGACGATGGTACGAAAGGAATGTCAACACGAGTACTCCGTCGCCGTTTTCGCCGTTCGATCAGCCATCTCGTTTCCACGATTCCCACATGGCCTGGGACCCAACTTAGTACCAGGTCATAGTGGTGAGACAAAAGGATGGATGAGGTTTTGGACTGATTGCACAGGTAGTCTGATGAAGAACGGGACAGCTTGTAGTGAGCTGAGAGAATGGGAACAGAGAACTACTGGGCCCAAACTCGCTGACTGATGTATTTTAGTGTTTCAGAATTGCATACATTTCAGCAGTGAAGATACTGCCCCGAGAATGTAGTCGATATGATTTGGTGGCTTGATACGAAAAAACTACATGCCACTGTGCCGTTGCACGATGAACCATCTGTGTATAAGAATCATTTTTCGATAGGCTATCCTCATGTCCTGAAAATGCATCTGGTAAACAAGGGGGCTAGTCGTTTGTTTGGGAAGTTTGGGATGGTCTGAGATAAATATTCTGGCGGAGGATTTTCCCAAGGGGGAATGTGACTTGGGGTTTCACAGGGTGGAAGATCAACATTAAGGTACGCAAAGATTTCGCAATCAATACCTGGAGGGTGAGGCAGCGATGTTCGAAGAATATAGGACAGAGGACCCCAGGACTGACCCTTTGAGGGATACCATTTCAAGAGGGTGATTTACGGAAAGCCTATCACCCACGAACACGGAAAGATCTGTTGGAAGGAAGTTTGAAGGAAAAGACACCTAAACCCAAGAGTGCAGGGTTTGCAGAATGCCATGACCCCAGGTGGTGTCGAGGCCTTTCTATGACGAATAATATGACGAATGACGAATGGCTGACGAATGGCGGGAATTTCTATGACGAATGGCCCACAAGATGTTACCTCAAGACGAACGATGTAAAAAACAGCTGTTGCCAACGAAGCGAGGTGGTCCAAGGTTGAACGGTTTCTTCAAACCCGTTTTGGGATTGCGTCAACAGATTTTATACCCGGTCCAGACCAGACGCTGATTCACCATGCGTTCCAGAACTTTGCATCGCAGCTTGGAGAGAGATAGGTCGATAACTTGATGGCAGTGATCGATTTTTGCCTTTTGGGAACTGGGACATGATGGCTTTGCCAAAAGGTAGGAATGGTGTGCTTTTCCCCAAATACGGTTAAAGAGTCGGAGAAGAAATTGCATGGCCATTTCGGGAAGATGTAGCATTGTTGTGAATTTGGTCTGGACCTGGTGTGGTTCTTTTGCAAGCATTAGACAGAACTCATTTCAAACATGGAGAAATGGGTATTATAGTCCTCAAGTGCTCTGCTAGAAAATCCAAAGCGCGGTTTTCAATTTTTCTTTGAGAAGGATGAATTTTGGGAGCATAGTTTGCCGAACTCGACATGTTTCATAATGAGTGGCAGTACCTCTGCAATGGCGTCTGAGCTGTGATTACCTGACCATTTTTTTAAAGACCTGGACAGAGTTTAGGAAGGATATCCTTTGATTTGACGTCCCCTTCCTCCAAACCAGACGTGATGACGTTTGGCAATTCAAAGGGGAGACGTATGACCTCCATGATGCTTTTTTATTTTTTAAAATGGTTCCTCGCCTTTGCTCTGCACCTTTGTACTGATTAAGTTATCCGCGGTTGATAGTTTTTTAATCTCGCCAAAGCTTTCTTACGAGACTAAAGCCCTTGAGCAATCGGAGTTCCACCAGGGGACAAAAGGGGTGTCGCGATTTACCAGTCGACTTGGGATTGAAATTCCGCAGCTCGTAATACAGCTTTTTTAAAAATCTGCCGTTCCTCCACACTGACAAACTCCTCCTCCGATACACTGACGTTCGCTTGAAATGTCGGCCAGTCAGCACGTCCGACACACCCATTGAGGGGGCGCGCCAACCCAGGGCTAGCCCATCAATGGGGACGATAATGGGGTAATGGTCGCTTCCGTACAGGTCATCTAGGATGGACCATTGCAGAACGTGCAAGAGAAGGCCAGAGTGCGATCGATGCACGTGCTTGAGTTTGTGCGACGGCAAAGTGAGTTGGTTCACCGGAATTAAATAACGGGTTCCTGGAGTCTAAAACCCGACTCAATACACTACCTCTCGGCAAGTGGGGGAAGAGCCCCAGAGAGGACTGTGGGCATTTACATCCCCGACTTTCACAAACGGAGAGGACAGTTGGTTGATCAGACCCAAAAGTTCATGAGCAGATACACTCAGTCCTGGGGAGATGTAGATATTGCAAACAGTGAGGTGTGAGGGATGAAGGGTGCACCTGCACACACATGTTGGAAGTCTCGAAGAGATCTGAAGACAGCAGCGAATCGTGAACCAATAAAGGGACTGCATGAGCACGGAGGTCATCATCCACATCAACCTGTAGGGGAAAACCACGAAGAGACAGGGACGGCCGAATAAGATGAGTCTCCTGGAGATATATTAAAGACTATTGTGACGGGACAACAGGTTGAGATCGTCCCGCCGCGGAGTAACATTTACGTTCCATGACATAAGAGCCATGGAGAATAATTGTTTTTTCCCCCGGCGTTGGGAGCCGGATGCTCGGGATTCCGCCCAAGGGGAGTTTCATCCGAGGACGAAACCACCTTGACATTGCCAGAGGTGGTGCTCGCTCAGTGCGAGTTTCTGTTAGGTGGGTTGTCTTTTGTTCCTATTGACCGGGTCTGAAGTAGGTGTTCGTCTATCACCTTCCATTGAAACATTAGAAAGAGGTTTGAATGCGAAGGCTGAGCTCTTTTTCAATTGTCTTATTTAGTCGGATAATCATTCTCACCCTGCAGGGGTGAGGTACCCACAGGAGGTCCATTGAGACACCTGACAAGCGAAACTCACAACTTGGGGATAGCTCGTTCCGTTTGACAACCCGTGCTACCCCGAGTCCTAACCTTCACAGCGGGGGAGGGAGCGAGACAGATCAACGGGTTCCTTGATAGGTACCGACGTTTGGCCTCGGGAAATGATATTTCCCTCAGCAGCTCGGATCTTCTGGATTGCGCTCTCTCAAAAAGGTTTGGGACATTGCCGGATGGTCACCTCGCAGTTAACACAATGCGCTGCAATGGCGCAGGGTTCGTGCGTAGATCTCCCGCACTTACCACACACGGGGTGTCTGCCATGCACCGCTGTGTGTCCAAACCTCTGGCACTTGAAGCACCCTCAAAGGGTTGGGGACGTACTGTCGGACGCGGAGGTTAAAAACCGCACGAGATCTCAGGGAGAGTAGGAAGATTAAAGGTCAAGATAAGAGTGGAAGTAGGATTTCCGCCCATGCCCTCCTCTCATTCTATACACATCAGTCACGCCTTGGTCTTTAAAAACGAAACCATTTCTCCTCACTTCCGTTGAAAAGTCTTCGTGGTTGACCACTCCTACAGAGGTTTAGTGAGGTGTGTGGTCACATCCACCTGGAGGCCGGCAATCTGCTTAGTGTTCATAATCTTCAAAAACCCGGTCATCTGTACGTGCTTCAAAAGAGAATGGTACCATTCCTTTGTCGCACTACAGCTGCAGCTTTCCAAATGTTTCTCTATGGCGCGCGCCAAAAACAGCACTGCACATTTGAAAGTTTTCCGGCTGCCACGGAGATATAGTGGGGAATAGCACAGCGCTGCACCACCTGTATCCCCGCTCACCCTGGGGTTCAGTACAAGACCCAGTCCAAGTCGATTGATCGGAGTGGGTTAGCTCCCGACCGCCCGTCTAGAAGAGTCCGAGCAAAGAAGCGTGTTGAAGCTCATAGGAATGTTCCCACAATACGTAAACAACGTATCCTAAGTGCAAAGCAGGATGTAGCACAAGGTAAGAAGTGGGGAAACAAACAGACTCCACAACCGCCAGGACACACATTCCCCCCGACACGGGTCGCCATGCACGGCAAACACATGGGGGCGTTCAGCACAGAGGGGGCCAGTGAAATAGAAGAGGGAGAAGAAAAGAGAAAGGATGTAAAAGGAACGAGAATGATATATGGGAGAAGAAAAGTGTGGTGAAAGAAAAAAAACTTGAGAGCCCTCTGCATCCCCGTCAGGACGTGGACCAACCCACCTCGACGGGAATAATTGAAACGCGAATGATTCCACTAATTTTATAGAGTAAATAATCTCCACTTCGTCATTGCACAATGTTCTCGCCCACTGAAAACTACTCACCGCCCCCTTCCTACGCTTGGGCATATGAATTGCCCTAGTGTGACGCAACCCGGGCCCAAGAACGCGCAGATGTCTGCGGAGGACAGGGAAAATCTAGAGCGTAGCTCCAGCCGGAGTCATGATTAACTTGGCTATCCGGGGTATCCAGTGTCAGAGTGTGACACTACTTCCAGGTCAGAAGGGTGACTGACACTTGAGGAGTGCTGCGCGCTGGGCATGGAAAGAAAGGAACGCGAAACGAGGAGCAAACATTCAAAGGTGACATATCCTCCTTTCGAGAAAACGGAAAATGTTATAGCATCAAAATTATGCAAATATTTTATTTGTTCTCAATTCTTATTTATGTAATAAGAAGAGCTAAATATATTAATATAAATTTAAATATTCTGTTTGTTGAATTTTAGACAAGTTTCGTGTGGGATATGTCTCGTTTTGAATGAATGGAGGACATCTCTTGATTTGAATGGAAAAAAAATTCTTTTATTTAAATTCATAAAAATATATCGGAAAATTAATATTCATTTTCTTGCATCTGTTTTGCAGCTTTTTGCACAAACCATTTTTGCAAATTTTATTAAAAAAAAATAATTTATTTATTATTAAAATAAGAATAACCTCACAAAGAATTTTATACAAACCATTGATATGTTTATGAAAAAAAAAGCGCTCATTTTTCCTCCCTTTTCAAGAAACAATTATTTTGACATTTTTAAAAAAGATGTTAGCTTCCACCTACGGTTTGAAAAGATTCATGTTTCGTGATTTTTTTTATTTGTTCTTTTTCTTCTTTTCGTTTTCTCGAACGCTCGTAGTGTCACTAACAGACACCTCCATTTGCACAGCTCAGAATTATTGATGTAGGATATATGTTCTCTAACTGGGAAAAGTAAATAGCGATAATTGAAGCAAAATGTTCACATCAGAAAGAACAATTTCAAGGGCTATGGTAGAAGTAACCATGATTTCTGTATTATGAAGAAAAAATTTAGGTAATTGAACCGCATTTCTTTAAATTTGCAAGGAGAATGAAAAGTACCTAGAAAAGCTGCTCATTGTTTCTCTCGAGCGGCCGGGGAAAAACCGCAGGCCCAAGAATCCTTTACCGGGCCCAAAGAGAAGTCTCAGCCAAGCTTTCTAAAAAAAAAAGTTTGGGAAAAGCCTTTCTTTTATACAACTTTTTAATAATAGAAATCAAATATCAATCTTCCTCTAAATAAAAAGGTAAATTTATACAACATGTAAAAAAATACAAAATCATAAAAAGAAGGATTGTGGGCATGTCACGTAGTTGATAAACATTATATAAGTCAAAGATTATTCTATAAAATTTCACCACAGTTATGGATGGAGTGGAGGGAGCGATTAGAGTGCAAATGTTTCTTTATCTCACACGGGAAATTTCATGTCTACGATACAAAAAAACATTTGCATACCTTCACAACATGAATACAATTGAGCAACAAGCACTGCGAGGTGTTCCTTGAAGCTTGTAAAATACTTATAAACAAATTTGAGTTTTTCTCCAATATTTTTCCTTTGGAAAAACCGGAAAAAATCACTAAACAAGACTAAGTATGAGACCAATTATCAAAACTACTCGACGTCAAGGTAATAATTGGGGAAAACTACCGTTCAGAAACCGACCACTAGAATTGTTCCCAGTAAACGGCAGAACCTGACCCAGCAGAATATGCCTAGTGTCGAAAATCCGCCATCCTGGGGATTTCCCGGTCAGAAACTCTGCCGTGTCAACAGTTGTTCCTCAGCGAAAAAAACACAATGGATTTATCCCAAATACGTCTACTAAAATACCGGCATTTTTCTTATGAAAATACCAGTATTTAACGTCTTATACCGGTATTTTAAAGGTATTTTTTAATAAGGGATAATGGAGGTAAAGGTATTTCTACACCGGTATAAATACCTTTACCGCTATTATTTCGCTATTCAGTCCCTGGAAATAGGATGAGAACGGCAAAATATTTACAACAAAAGAAGTCACGAAATGAGTGAAGAATACGCGAAGTAGTTGTATGAGAAGGACTTTGAAGTAGAGGAGTGGATAAACATTGATGATTACGAACATGAACCAGAGAGTTTTGTAGAGAAAATGCATTGGGCGACAAAACAACTGAAAATGAAAGTCCCGGTAAATAGAACCTAATCGAACTACTCAAAGACAAAGGGGAAGAAATCATCAGAAACTACAATTTTGCCAGTGGTCTGGAAAAAACAGAGTGATCAACAGATTGGAAAGGAAACATTTTATTCCATTACCCAAAAAAAGGTGACAGCGAGAATGTGCAAATAACAAAACAATTGATCTCCATGTTAGTAAGATAATTCCCCAAATCAATTAAGAAAGATTAGAACCTATCTCGAAAGAATTTACATTAGAACAGGCTGGGTTTAGAAAAGAAGACGAACAAGAGATCAAATAGCTAACCTGAAATGGACTGAAGAACTCGGGAATTTCAAAAAAATATACAAATCACCAGCAATTCATAAATGCGCAACCTGAGGAGAAAGAGATATAAAAGAAAAAGGGAAAAGATGTTTACCAATGATATAATTACTACCAACCATACATGACCAGACATAAGTGTGTTCAAGACAGAACAAGTCGAGAAACTAATACACAATATCACAAACAAAAGGAAAAAACAGTTTACCCGAGTGAGCAATGAACAAAAATGCTGGGAACCTATTGCTGTGTATAGATAGGTTAACGAGGGATGGCTTGCGATCTATGTTCTAGTACTATTTCTGCACGTCCAGACGCCGCAAGAATTGGGACCTGCAGATGAAAGGAGAGATTCTCCAGCCTTTCACTGGGGCATTCGGGAAGAATTCGCGGAATTATCGGCGCGTCCCTCTCCCAGATTCGGGTAGCAAGACAAGCAGGCTTGATGTTCAAGTAATTCAAATGCAACATCAATGTTCAAACTAAAACATCTCTCTTGGTTTACAACTTGGTTTACAAGTTCCAGCGGAAGATAATTTGTTTTGACAGTGCCCTGATTGTTAATTTATAATTAACGATTTAGACAAATGGCAGAAGATAGCATAAAAAATAACAGCGAAACTAAGCCTGAAAACTATCGCCCAGGGTCATCTCAAGGGGTCACAACATCCTCAAATGAGTACATGAAGGTGGGAGAGGCCTTACACCTAGAAAGCTTTGTTGACCCGCCTCCCGCGTACGGGAGGACATATGGGGGAAATGCCAGAAAATAGGATCATCTCTTTGGGGTGGGGATAGTCTACTGGGTGAGGATTAAACCCTGTTCCCTTTATTTGAACCCTCAACTGCCATGGTATAATGCAAATTTTTTCACATTTTAAATTTGATAAAATTGTGATTATCGATTCTTGTTCATTACCAAACAACTCATCTAGCTTAAAACATCGATAACAAACATCAGGTTTCAAATGTTTCATTTTACGAAATATGTTCATGTGTCTATACAAAAGCTATGTTTTTTATAGAATATTTTTGTATACTTGTATACAATCTCAATTTTTTATTTTCAAAATTCAGTAGTATATGATTTAGTGTCGGATCAAGAATTTTTAAAAAGTGACAGAATTACTTCTCCCACAGCACGTCATACGCAGTTACAACTGTTTCTTTGAGTAAATAAAAAAATAAATAAATAAACATCCTATATTGCATCCCTATTCTGACACCTAGATGAGGATCGCCGATTTAATACTTTTATTTTGATTCACATTCTAGTAGGAGGTTTGTAAGTGAGAGGTTTAACTACGCTTTTCTAGTAATATTAAATATTATAAATTAATTCAATTAAATGTTACTGAAAAGGCGTACGCTGTTTAGAAATAATCTCATCGTAGAAATGTGAAGTTGCGAACATAACTGACAACAAAACATAATTTATCCGGATATTTCTTCAGGTGATGTTTCCTAAGATAAAGAAACCTTTATCTCTTGACAGGAACACATTGTTTTCAATGACAATTTAATGGATTAAAAATACATAAATATGTTACAATACAATGATTTTAAATACATCCTTTACATTATCATTTACGTAGTTTGTACCAAAAAGACGCGCAGGAATTACTTATTCCCATCTTCAAGTTTTATACAAATATAACAGATTCATTTTGTCAATATAACTTATCAAGTAACTGGGAAAGTTATGATTCTTGTATTGATTTCAATGTTTGTTACAGCGTTGGATTCAGGATGCATTTCGCCGCGCCTGTTTTACCACTTCTTCAAATTTGTCCGAAAGTACGAAAAAAGTTTTAAAATTAGTTTCGGCGATTTTATTTAAAAACAGATTCATCAGGTGAAATCTATCAAGGGGACAAACGCCTTTGAGATCAAATTGAGTCGCATGATAAAAGAACTCAGTAATTTCGGCTCATTCTTTCTGTAGGGAATGATAACTGAAGATCTTAGAAGTATGAAAATAAGATGTTAGGTATTTTGGTATGGAATATCGGTGATATCTACACAATTATTTCAATTGTCATTTTAAAATCAGTTTCCAAATCGGAATCGATATTTTGAGTAATGCTCAAATAATTGTTTGATGGTATTGAAGGAAGACGGAAATATGTAACAAGATATATAGTTTTATACGACTATGACAGATGATACAAGACCGTTTGGTTGTATTTGCTGCATCACTAGTTTGACACGTGGAGAAAAGATATTGAGATAGAAAGGTACAAAAACCCAAAAAGACCGCCCGGCTTGCCTGTCTGAAAGTTCGGCCCCCCGCGCCGCAGGCCGCGGGTTTGGCCGTTCGGCCGCGTCGAGGGAGGTCCGACGGCGGTGACGGGGGAAGGGAAGGGGAGGTTTTCCCCTTTTACTTAACGCCGCCCTATTCATCCGATTTGATGATTGACACGGCGTTGGGTTCAGGAAGCACGTCGTCGCGCCTATGTCACATTTTTAATTTCTTCCGAACTATGAGAAAATTTATTTTTTGAAATATTTTTTGAAAATCGGCTTCATAGCGTAAATTTATTTCAAAGGAGTCCGATGCCGTTTACAGATCGAAAATCGGGCCATTTGTTCAGACATCGATCAAGTAAATTCTGTGATAGGCGCGATCATTGATTTTCCATTATTTTCGGTGCATTTAGTCTTAAAAATTAGATTTTCACATGCAGTTATTGGGAAAAACATAGTTTATTGTATTGTTAAAGTAATTGTTTTCTGTGATATGTAAAGGGCGATTTAATAACGTGTATGTTACGTTTTATTGTTGTTTTTTGTCTTTAAAGTTCACAGTGTTATAGTGAGTGCAAAGCCCAAGGCTAGCTTTGAACGAATTTCAAAACAAGAGTAAAAAATTTATTTTAAAGCGTGCATGGAAAACTAGAGAGTAAAAGAGTAAAAAAATTTGGTAGATGAAAATTCAGATAGAGGAAATAGCAAAATTTTAAATTGTAGTTCGTGAAAGTGTGTTTTTCCAACTTTTTTGTTTTTTCCAGTGACCAGTACTTAAAGTCATTATCCTGTTATAAAATTGTGTCACTGTAATTTTTTTCATTGAATATATGTTCGTTTTATTCGTATTTTATCTGATTCATTGTGTCAAGGGTTCAGACCTTTCTCATACCCAAAAAAGAATCTTCCTGAGAATTTTAGGCCCCGCTTTACAAGCATTCATTCTATCGTGCCTCACCACGTGTGGACGTGTTAGTATGTATACATTAGTTGAATATATTAATATTATATATGTATTACATATGCACACCACAAACCCCATAACAACCCCTTTTCCGGCCTTTTTTGATATTGACCGATGATCGAGTTTGATGTAGAGAGATAATACCATCACAAATCCATCTATCTTGAGACAAATACCAGACGAATTGAGAAGAATCGTAGTTGAAGATTACACCATATTCAAAAATCAGTTATGGATTCTTGTACTCAAGCGCCATGTTGTGCCAAATTGTTACGAAGTTTCTCAATCAGTCTTGAATTGAGGATAAGTTTGATAAGGTCAACGAAATCATGCCTAATTTTGAAACAAAAGATCGTGTGGTCAGACAACTGGAAGAACATCTTAAGAATATAAGATTGTGGAAATAAAAACATTCAAGATTTCTTTTCATTGTCGTGATACTTGCCCATGAAATGTTAATAAATATCATTAGCTACGGGTTTGAAATACAGAAGAATTTAAAAAGAAAGGGTGTTTTTCAGAATGCATTAATGGGTGCCTCCTCCATCAGCGCGGCCCGGCGGCGCATGGGGCAGGGGCGAGCGCGACGACACTATTGCACGCACCGTAACAAAGAGGAATCTGGGGGCAACAGCACATACTTTCTCAAAATTATTACGAAATACTACGTAATAATGAATATGCATTTTCTGCGCTACTAGCACCTCAGCAACCTATTACTTGAAAATGTCCAATTCAACAAAAGCGAGCAAGCACTTGCAAGTGCAGCGTTGACAAAACTATGTATTCGCTTGAGAAATACTACTTGGCAAAACACTTATTTCATTTTGTATTCAGATCCCAACTTTTTTATCGTTTATTAATAGTACATCAGAGTTGATAAATAACTAATGCTAGTAAAAAATTACATTATTAATATTCACGATTTGTATATTAAGTTAATTTATTACGCCTTTTTATACATGACATCCCTCAAACGAAGTGCAGGAAAATAAAATGAAGATAGTAAGTTCGTTAGATAGACCACGGCGAAGACCCCAAAATACTATAAATGAAAGTCAAATCTGTTCAAGACGGGAAGAAACAATTTAACCTACGGCCTAATTTTGAATAAAAGGGTTTAATTTAAACCCTTTTTTTAAAAACTTTGCAGGCAAGGTTTCTTTAAGTATTGAAGAAAATATACGGTTAATGTACTTTTTTTTTATTCAAAACAAAGACTTTTTTAGGATTCAGATGATATATGACGAACAAATATTACAGAGGATTTAGAACGTTTATGATTGGGCTGAAAAAATGAATGGAATTAACGGGTAGAAAAGCAAACAATAACGTTCGGGACGAAATTATCAGGAACCAGACTATCGTTGGTGAGGTCGTCATCCCAAGAGTCCATCATGCAAGTACTTAGGCATTCATATAGATAGTAAATAGGTGGAGAAGCTATAAATCAGGTTGTAAGAAAACGTGGAAGTCCTTGGGAAATTTTAAAGAAAGTTCTGCAAACGCAAAAGAATTGCATATTTTTCCTTGTTCGCCCTCTACGGAATACGGAGGGCATGTTGGGATTCATACAAAAATCGCACCGGAAAACTCTAGATAGAATACAGAGGAAAGGAATAAGTTCACCTAAGAACTAACGCAATAAAAAACCATGGGGAAACTCTAAAAACGAGCAGAACAAGGGCGACGTTTTGCGCTTTATAAATCGTAAGTAGGTCAACCAGCTTGAAGGAAATTCAGTTAACTAGAAAACCTAATTTTTTCGGTGAAGCAATCCCCTCACAAAATTGAACAAGCAAACAAAATTCAGATCTTGGAAATTTTACTTTGTAACAGAACAAAGATTGGAACAGTTTACCCGCAGCAATTTTCAAGCTTTCCCCTAATGTCCGACGCTTTAGAAATAAGAATAATTGAGTATTATTAAATGAGAAGTGCGTGAAGTGCTGGTCATGAAAGCTCGGTCAAGCTAAAACAGGGTGTGTAGTGTATAGTGTGTGTGTATAGTCTATAGTGTATAGTGTAGTGTGTATAATTAGTGTGTATAGTGTATGTGTATATGTAATGTATGTGTAGTGTATAGTGTAGTGTAATGTATATGTGTAATGTATAGTGTAGTGTAGTAAGTGTGGTATGTGTATGTAGTGTAGTGTATAGTGTAGTGTAGCAGTGCAGTGCAGTAGTGAACGCGATCATCGAATTAAAAAAAAACTTAGCCAAACTTATGTAGCTTGTAATAAATTTTAGCATCAACGACATACAATTATTGGATATCATGACAGAGTTGAAATATTTGTTATAATACTTTAATATTAGTGATAGTATGATTATTACATGTTCGGTTTGTACTGTACCCCTTTATTATTATTTTTATTATTGTAATTATTGTTATTTAACTGCCACTGGGTCATATCCAATTGCAGTTCAAATAAATGTATGTATATTAAATGTAACATACATCATCGGGCATTCTGAGGAGTAATTTACAAAAAAAACCTTGCGAAATTCATCGCAAATGGAAGAACTGGTCTCGGGCCCAGGGGTTACGCTTTAAAAGTCATCTATTGTCGATAGTTTCCTTACGCTACGAGGAAAACCTGACAAAAATATGATTATCAAGCAGGTTTCGAATTATTTCTCAAGGGTTAATTTGAACACACAAGTTCGACTAAATAACACCTGTATCTTTATCACCGCTACCATCTCGACGTTCAAAAACAATGAGCTTCTCAAATATCGATTGCGGCATTGTTGCGCAAATTCCAATGAAGCTTTGCGGATTGCTTGAAAAAATACATCAATACATTGAGAATATAAATTGCAGAAAAGTGAAATGTAAGTACAAATATAATTAATATTGACATTTAAGTAAAAATTTTAATTTTAAATTAATTATTTTTCATGTCATTCCCTTCAATTTGCTCGTGGTCCGTAGTTTGGGGGACATTCTATATGTTTCACTAATTACAAGCAGAAATTACGAAAAACCACTCGTTTTTCAAAAAACCCTGAACCTTTCCTTGTAGAGCTTAATTTGTCTGGGGACAAAAATCTGTATTTCAATTTGTAGAAACGAGCAATACCCTAAAATAGGGCTAGCACAAAATGTTTACGTAAAGGAGAAATTTTAAGAAAAATTTGGAGCGTTGAACCAATGTTCGAGTACCGCAAAAAGATTGATTGATTACTTAGGTTTAGAGGGCCTCAACTGCCAAGGTCATTGGCGCCATGTCAAGTATTTAAAAGGGTAGATTGAGTAAGTTTCAAAAGCAACTTTCCCAATTAAAAGCATGAACATTACTTAAAAGGGCATGAATCCCGCAATAGTGTACGATTAAATAAGGGCAAGGAAAATATAACAGACTCGTGAAATTTATCATAAAATGTAAATTGGCTGTAAAGGGGCCACAAAACAAACTACATAGATATTGTCCATGCCACTAAAATTAAATTACGATTCACTTCTCTCAAAACAAAAGAGTTTTGAGAGTGCAGAATCGTCGTCCCAACACTCCGAGCAGAGTTGCCCAGGTTTTGCCTTCGTTGTTATCGAATTTGCAATGCAGCAGGACGTGTTCCAAGAAAGAACCGTCCGGCATGTGTCACAGATGGGAGGACTTTCCCTCGAAGGGAGGAAACTATGGGAAAAATGGCAGGGGTCCAATACGAAGGCGGTTAAAACTTCTCGCGCCTACAGAAGGGGATGAGGAGCGCCAAGGGAAGGAATTTAATCGCGAAGTTTGTAGTATTTGCCACTCTATTTGCCACGCTCTAAATACGGATCGTTTCAACGAAGCCTTAACATCCGACAATGGTACAGCAGGGATGTCATGTGAATTACGGGGCGCTGATTTCGCCGCTCGGTCGGCCAGCTCGTTCCTGTGATGTTCACATGCCTGGAACCCAACCAAGGACCAGGTCAAGTCAAGACCGAAGACGATGAATGAGGTTCTGAACTGATTTTATCAGGTAGTTTTGACGACGGGCGTGAGACTGCTGAAGGAGCTGAGAGAGTCAGAACAGAGAAGAACACGCCGCAGCCTCGCTGACTCGATGGGATTTCAGGCGTCCAGAATTGCATACATCTCGGCAGTAAATACACTGCACTGGGAATGTAGTCGATATGATTTGGTGGTCTTGATAAATAAAAACTACATGCCACTGCATCGTGAGATGAACCATCTGTATATAAGAATAGATGGTCGATAGCTTCCTCATAGCCTAAAACTGCATCTGGTAAACCAGAGGACTAAAGGGTATGTTTGAAAGATTTGGGGAGTCTGAGGTCAATATTGGGACAGAAGCTCAAGAGGGATCAGTCGCTTGGGGGTTTAAGGAGGGGGGAAATTCGACATTAAGTCCCGCAAAAGATTTCTTAACGATGCCTGGGGCTGGGGAGTGATGTTCGAAGTATGTACGATGATTCATATTTTGGGTGGATAATAATTCGACACGGATGCTATGGAGACCCGACACTTTAGCTCGATAATAGAATAGCTCGCCTTCTTCCAGGGATGGCCCTCAGCGTCAGTTAGAATGCACTCAATGGCTGGTGCATGCACCTGTTGCAAGGCGGGTACCAGCGTGGTGAATGGTGTTAATGGCCAAGAGTGGAAGGGCTGCCGAACCATACCACTACCGTAATCCAAAAGAGCGGATGAGTGATTTATATAACCGCAATAGGTAGTGGTCGGCTCCCAAGATGTACCACTCAGCAATCGAAGAAGATTCGGGGAGACGCATCTCGATTTGTGTGGATGTGAGCACGCCACGTTAGGGACTGTCAAACGTCCCAAGAACCCGGCAGAGTCGGCGAATGAGCGGATTCCCTCCCAGGTAGAGGCTGGATCGCTGTGCAAGTGATATATTCGGCAGAGGGACACGTAGATTTCTAGGCGAGAATTTAAAACCGTTGACAAGCTCCATTCATGGAGTTTGTGAGCACCAGTTGGAGTTGCTCTGGATCACACTGTGCTACTGGACGAACAATAGATGGCAAAATCGTCCACAAACAGCGTTGCCTTTACTGGTTCTGCACGACCGACGCTATACTGTTTATGGCAATGGCAGCAGAGTGACACATAGCACCGACCCTTTGGGAATGCCGTTTCGAGAGGGTGACTGCAAGCAGTTTGTCACCAATGCAAACTCGGAATGATCTGTTCGATAAAAATTTTGAGGAATAAGGGGGGCTTCCCTTAATCCCCAAGAGTGCAGGGTTCGAAAAAGCCATACCTCCAGGTGGTGTCGTAGCCTTCTATGTCAAATAGTACGGCCCAAGGTGTTGTCTCAGGACGAAAGAGGTTGATATTTCGGTTGCCAAAGGAAAGATGGTCCAAGGTTGACCGGTGTTTCTGGGAAACCGCACTGGATTGGTGAGCAGGTTTCTGCGCCCAGGGGCCAGACCAAGCGCTGGCTTACCATCCGTTCCAATACTTTTCACAGGCGGGGGTGAGAGCGAGGGTCGGAGCTCGATGGCAACAACCGATATTTTCCGTCCTTCAAATTGGGAAAGACTATGGCTTCTCGCCATTGAACGGGTGGGGCTCTTCCCAGATACGATTAAACAAGAAGAGAAAGAATTGCATTGCCTCATCAGGAAGATGTTGTAGCATTAGATTCGATCCCGTCAGGACCTGGGGCAGTTCTTTTTGCCAATGCAAGAGCGCAGCGCACCGACATGGAAAAAAGGGGTGTTTTAATCGGCAGTCTCTCTGGAGGAGAATTAGGGACGACGCCCATCCTCTCTTTGATCAAGAGAAAATCAGAGCGTAGTTCGCCGAGCTTTACATCTGTTCATAGTTGGGGAAGTTCCTCACAACTCATCTGGAGAAGTGATCATTTCACCATTTTGAGAAGAATGGCACCGTGTTGGAGAAGAGTGTCCTTTTATCTGGGATTTTCTCCATACCAGGCGGTGGCGTGGCAGTTCAGGGGGGGAGACGTATTCTCACGATTCCTTTTTCTCTTAATTATTCTCCTTGCCCTCGCCCTCATCTTTGTATTCGATAAGGTTGTCCACAGTGGGTAATGTCTAAGACGTATGTTTTTTCGACGCTGACCGCTCTAGAGCAGTCCTCATTCCACCAAGGCACAGGGATGTGTCAGACAACGCAGACTCGGATTGAATGGTGGCTGCGCGAAGAACGGCGTCAGTGAATTGGGCGATTAGGGATCGACGTTACTTGAACGGTTCTCTGGGAAAGTTTATTTCCTCGCCGAATGTATTCCAGTCAGCTCGATGGATTACCCAGCGAGGTGAACGGGAAGGTCAAAACAGGAATATTAAAGCGTACCATGGTAGGAAAGTGGTCACTCCCATGGTCATCAACAGTCCACTCTAAGAGGTAGATAGAGATGGACTGCAGGTGCCAGATCTATTGACGAGAAAGGTTTGACGCTGTGAAAAATGTGTTTTCCCAGAGTTCAGAAGAATTAGGTTCTGCTGGTCAATAATATTTTCGACAAGTACCTCTGGGGCATGACCCCGTGCTACCCCAGGCGGATTGTGGATTAAAGTCACCCACAAAGAAAAGGGGCGGGGAGCTGAGAAACAACTTGAGTTCCTCTTGTGACACGGCTTGGCCCGGAGGAATGTATATTGCACACCGTCAATGAAAAGGACGGCAGATATATACGGACGCTTTGTTTTAAGGTCGGTTAGAACGATATGTTCTCAGAAAACAGATGGTCTCGGGTAAGAACCGCGACACTCCGTGAGCACGAAGTCCGCATCTTGGTCAAACCGATAGGTTTGAATCCCGAGGCAGAGGTGGTTAGGAAGATGAGTTTCCTGGAGACATACCCATATATGGTCTGTGGCGGGGGCTTTACTTCTAAATGTATGCGAAAAAACCCTTCAAGTTCCCTGAGAGACCATTCAAGGAAATTATTTCTTGGTGCCTTCTTTTTCTTTCTCACCTTCGTACAAAAAGAGCTCTTGAGGTGCTCTCATCCCCAGCAGAGTCGTCCTGACTGCTGCTGGATAAGGTCGCCTGTGTCAGGGGGGTCCCGGGGTTTTGACACAGGTGAGAGATCTAGAAGGGGTTGAAGATCTTTCAGTGTGAGCTCGGCAGTGGAGGACGAGACTTTGGCGACGAATTTGAGTTGGTGTCGATTTCGATTGGAA
Organism: Teleogryllus oceanicus; assembly: GCA_964035755.1. Classification (NCBI taxonomy): domain Eukaryota; kingdom Metazoa; phylum Arthropoda; class Insecta; order Orthoptera; family Gryllidae; genus Teleogryllus; species Teleogryllus oceanicus. The sequence goes on from CAXIVR010000844.1 coordinate 29,826, forward strand.
TCAGTTTCTATAGGGAGCTCAGTAAGTTTTGGTGGCTGGGGTTTTTCTGTTTATTTTGTATTTGGTTTATAATAACTTTTCCCTTGGGTACAGGCCGATCTTCAGGAAATCTATAGGACAACCTGGCGGGGGAAATGCGCTGCTAGGGCTGGAGGCATTGGGTTTGCAGCTCAGGTTACCACCGGGGCCCAACTTTAAAGTGCTGGAAAAGGATCGGACATGTCTACTGGATTCTTGTTGGAAAGACGCTTCGCCTCAGGGGAAAAAAACTTTTCTGTCACTCGTATCTTGGATTTCCTCACGGAGATAGATTGGACACTGGTTGAAATTGGCTGCATGGTTTCCCTTCACAGTTAAGACAGTGCGGTGGTCTGTCGAGGGTTGTGGTCGGGGCTGGTGTTCCGCACTTCCCGCATACTACGCTAACCGACATGCAGCGTTTTTGAGTATGACCAAACCTTTGGGAGTCGAAACAGCGCAAGGGTTCGGAACATATTGTCGCAGACGGAGGTTGTAAAAACCCGTACTTATTTTTTCTGGGAAAGGGGCGGACGGTCAAACAAGGATCAGGGTTTAAGTGGGATTAATTTCCTGCTCCTTCCATCTGATCCTATACACTTGTGGGCTCAAAACTCTCAAGAAGTTCGACAGATCTTCATCACTTTCAGAAGCAAAGTCCCCGTAGTTTACTACGCCTTTACGTTCAAAGTCGGGGGGGTTCGTGACTACCACCTGGATGCCGGCAATCTGGGGTTTTTGAATTTTTCCAAATTGTTCCGGTGCGTGCTTCAAAGAGAATGGGACCATTTCTTTGTCGCACGACCGCTTGGAGCTACCAAACTCGTCTTCAGGCTCACGCCAGACGGACAGCACTTATGCTTTAAAAGTTCCCCTTTCCCCGGGGAGCCATGAGGAGGAAACGGGCTTCTTCGGTTGATCATCTTCTTTCGAAAAACTATTCAAATCGATAGTTCATCAAAACATCTCTTCTCTTGCGGGGGCAGGGCGGGGTTTTTTTCTGCTCCATAGAGTAGAAGACGGTTCATCTCCGTGCTCCCACCCACCATGGAGTCCAACAAGGACACTCCACGTGCCAGGGTTAGCACAGAGAAAATAGTAGGGAGATGTCACAGCGCTGCCCGCCGTGGGTCCCCGCTCACCCTGGAGTTCAGTACAAGACCTAGTCCAAGCCGGTTGATCAGGGTGGGTTAGCTCCCGACCGCCCGTCTAGAAGCGTCCGTAGCCAAAGCAAGTGTATTGAGCCACATGAATGTACCCCAAAAATACGTAAGAGCACGTATCCCTAGATACCAAGAAAGAAGTAGCACGAGGAGAGTAATTGGGAAACAGACAGGGCCCTCAACCGCCAGGACATACATTCCCTCCGACACGGCTCGCCATGCACGGCAAACACATGGGTGGGCGTTCAGCATACAGAGGGGGCCAGTGAAATAGAAGAGGGAGAAGAAAAGAGAAAGGATATAATAAAGAAACGAGAATGATATATGGGGAGAAGAAAAATGTCTGGTGAAAGAAAAGAATACTTGAGAGCCCTCTCTGCATCCCCCCGTCAGGACGTGGAACAACCCACCTCGACGGGCCAAGGGCAAAGTCTCTAATGGCCAGGAAAGGGCAAAAGGAGCAGCCCCCATGTGCGGTTAGTGTGCATGGTGGTTTGTGATCAAGCCTTAAGACAGCAGCCCTGTCAGATCACAATCTCGCGAAAGGCTCGTAACCTCACCGGGAAAATTCTTACTCGAAAGCTTCAAATGAAACAACATGACGGCCACTCTAGTAAGCACAAGAAAAAAACGACTAGGAATAATGGATACATTAATTTTAGGTATATAGAATGTGAGAAGGCTAAATAATAAAGGAGCAGAATTGGAGAGAGAGCTAAAAGCAAGGAATGTAAATATTGCAGTTATTTCTGAAACCAAAAAGGATTCGAAATGGAAAGAGAAAATCTTACACTATACGTATTACAGTGACAGTTATTTACGTATTACAGTGACTAACTGTACTAGCAGTGTACCCACCAGAAGAAGGCAGAACAGAGGACACTCGCGCATTTTATGAAACTCTTCAAAGGAGTTTACATAAATGTAACAAAATGATTACTTAATAATTGCAGGAGACCTAAACGCCGAATAGGAAAACAGATAATTCCAAATGTTGTTAGCTGCTTTGGAGAAGAAACTGTCAATAGAAATAGCAGGAACTTAGGAATTTGCTACTATTCATGACTTCAAAATAATGAATACCTTCTTCGGAAAAAGGATATAAATAAATTTACCTGGAGCAATGGCACCACAAGATCGCTTGATTGTTATAGCGAACCGAAAATTACACCTCAAATTAGAAATATTCATGTTTACAGAGGCAGTGATAAATCTTAAGTTTATTTATGATATTTACTTAACAGTTTCAAAGATCGCGATTATAGCCGGATGGAAGAAAATTATGACAAAACAACATAAAACGGGAATCTATGAGCAAAGATATTTATAAAGACCGTCTCTTAAGAGAAGAATAATCTCTCAAACACGTCTGGAACACGAACGGACGCCTTTAGAAGATGACATTAACGCAAAGTGGAGCAATACTGAAAATATTATAAACACAGCAGCATATGAAGCTTTTGGAAAAAGGAATAAACACAGAAAAAGAAAAGGCCTGAAAATCTGGAACGATGAGATTGCTGCAGCCCTACGTGAAAAGAAAAATGCCTATCAAGAATTACTTCAGAAAGTAACACAAGAGAGGAATGAAAACTACATACCAAAAAGGAACCACGCAAAGCAATAAGTGAAAAAAGCTCGCCAAGAATCGTGGGACCTTTTCATCAGTACAATTGAAAATTATGTCCATGGTACGCAGACCTGAGCTTACAAGATCATGAAAACATTTAAAATCAGAGGAAAAGAACAATACAGAACTAAATGTAATAAAGAAAGATGACTGGATAAAATATTATAAAGATCCAACGATATATTATAAATATTATATGACCCAACTGTAATCGATGAAGATAAGTCACAATACAACAACCCTCAGATAGACCCTTTGAGCAAACATGAAATGGAATATGCACTGTCAAGCATGAAAAATAGAAACTTTCCCGGGGGTAGATTGTATCAACGCAGAACGTCTAAAATATGGAGGTGAAGAACTGAAAAAGAGACTTCTGAACTATTTAATAATTGTTGGAGAAAATGCCGAATACCTATTGCATGGAAGAAAGCAAAAGGCGTCATCTCTTTTTAAAAAGGAAATAGAAGCAAGCCACAGAATTGCAGAGGAATAAGCTTGTTGATCAACGCTTATAAAGTTTACACAAAAATAATAAATAAACGGCTCACAACAATCTTAGATTCACTGTTATTGGAAGAACAAAGTGATTTCACGCAAGGAAGATCATGCACAGTGTGTTTACCATAAACCATAATAGAAAAGAGACGAGAGTTCAATTTAGGGACCACATAGTTTTATAGATTATAGAAAGCGTTTGATAGAGTTAATTATGAAATTCTCTGGCAGATTCGTCGAAAAGTGGATATCCTTTCTACTTGATAGAAGTTATTAAATCCTCTACCACAAAACAAGTATGAATTTACAAGTTGAGAACAAAATGTTAGAAGAGTTAGAATCAAACAGAGGTGTAAGACAAGGGTGTAGCTTGTCCCCATTGTTTAATATTTAAACTGACAATTCTAAGAGAATGGAAAAGTTTAAATAAACCAAGATTTGGATATACCCAAATACACAATCACTTCTCTATACATCAGTATAGAGATCATAAAATTATTGGAGAGAAGGAAATATGTCTGCAGAAGTCTGTACCACCTAAATAGAATGGTTTGCATAAACCATATTGTCTCTCACTATGTCTCTAAAATTAAAGTGATGGCATTTAGAAGCAAATAACCTATCAAAACTAAAATAATAATAGAAGACAAAGTAATAGAGCAAGTAAAACATTTTAATTATTTGGGCTGTGATATCACATACGATTAGTGATGATATGAAACCAAATTACGTTTCAACATACAGTGTACTTGTGGAACAATAAACAAATACCTTCGCAATAAGAATAGAAAAGAACACTGTTAAAATTTTATAAAATCATGGCAGTACCACAACTGCTTACGGTGTTGAATCATGGACAATACAAAAACAAGATGAGTATGAAGATACAAACCTCGAAATGAAATTCCTCCGGACAGTAAAACGCTGCACCCTAATGGATAAAATAAACGATATACGACAGGAATTTACCAAATTTTCTATCAATGAAAAAATAAATGAATACAGATCACGGTGGGTTCAGCACTTACGAAGAATGTCTCACGAAAGGATCCTCGACATGCCTTTCTGTACAGACCACGTGGAAGAACGGACATTGGCCGTCCACGACAGAGATGGTCTAATGAAGCCGGAACAGGAAATCTTCCTAATCCGTGAAGTGAAGACGAAGAATTGGAGCGATTTTTGAGGAAAAAACTGCGTAAATTTGGAGCAAATTATGCCAAAACTTTTTTTTCAAAAAAATGTATATGACCATTTTTAAAGAGCTAATTTTGTACAATAGACTGTCTGAGGTAAAAATCTCTATTTTCAATTTTGTAGTTTTGAAATTTTTTTTAATTATAAAAAACGAGCAATACCCGAAAATGGGACAAACACAATATATTTTACCATCCCTCATCACATAAGAGGAGAAAATTTAGAGAAAATAATTGGAGCGGTTTTTGAGAAAAAAAATTGCGTAAATCTCAAGCGCAAAAACATTTACAAAAAATTGTATATAACCTTTTTGGAAGAGCCAATTTAGTACAACACACTTTGTCTCAGGCAAAAATCACTATCTTCAATTTTCAAGTTTTATGGTTGTTTTTTCAATTTTCGAAAAATCGGAAATTTCAACGAAAATGAGACATGCACCATTCTCTTAAAGGACATGCGCACATTTAACAACAACATTTAAACCAAAATGTGGAGGCATTTTTGGAAAATTTTGAAAATGTCCGAGGGGCTTCGTGTAAAGTACCTCCAAAATTAAAATATCGATGTCAAATTTCAGGGGCCGCGACATAAGCCAGAACGATTTGGGAATATCACTTTTTTTGGAGAAAATCGGCTGAACGGTTTATGAGCTAGGGCGGACGGACAGACGGACGGGCGGGCGGACGGGCAGACAGACGGCGGCGGGCGGACGGCGGCGGACGGACGGGCAGGCGGACGGACGGGCGACGGACGGACGGCGGAGCGACGGACGGACGGGCAGGCGGACGGACGGGCAGGCGGACGACGGGCAGGCGGACGGACGGAGCGACGACGGACGGCAGACGGACGGACGGCAGACGGACGACGGGCAGAACGGACAGACGGACGGACAGAGGAGACGGACGGACGGGCAGACGGACGGACGGCAGACGACGACGACGGGCAGACGACGGACGGGCAGACGGACGGACGGGCAGACGGACGGACGGGCAGACGGACGACGGGCAGACGGACGGACGGCAGACGGACGACGGGCAGACGGACGGACGGGCGGACGGACGGACGGGCAGACGGACGGACGGGCAGACGGACGCTGACTGACGGGCAGACGGACGCTGACTGACGGGCAGACGGACGCTGACTGACGGGCAGACGGACGCTGACTGACGGGCAGACGGACGCTGACTGACGGCAGACGGACACTGACTGACGGGCAGACGGACACTGACTGACGGGCAGACGGACACTGACTGACGGGCAGACGGACCTGACTGACGGACTGATGGAGGGACTGACGTACAGACTGATGGAGGGACTGACGTACAGACTGATGGACGGACTGACATACAGACTGATGGACGGACTGACGGACAGACTGATGGACGGACTGCCGGACAGACTGATGGACGACTGACTGACGAACAGACGGACGGAGAAGTAGATAAAACAAAGAGTTCAAAAACGTAAATCTGGAGTCTGGAAAACTAGCCCTTGTGTCCGATAAAATTATATTTTCAGCTTTCTTTCAAAAAACAAAAAGATTTGAGAGCGCGTAATCGCTATCTCGAGCACCTCTCGTAAAGAAATTACCAGAACATGTCTTCGTCGGCTGCCAACAAATTTCATACAATAGAGGAGGATGTGTTCCACAGAAAGAACCGTCTGTATGAATCACAGGTAGGAGATTCACCTCGAATGAGGAAACTCGTGAGAAAAGTGGCAGTGTCCGACAAGCAGACAAGTTAAAATGACTTCCTCACGCCTATACGGTCAGGTGAAGAACGCCAGGAATTAACAGAATCCTTTATTGCACATAAGTGACATGGGTGTGCTACTCTGTTTGCTACGCTCTAAAGATGGATCATTTTAAGAAGCTTACATCGACGATGGTACAAAGGGAATGTCAATACGAGTATTCTCCGTCGCCGATTTCGCACCCGGTCAGCCACTTATTTCCATGATTCCCACATGGCCTGGGACCGAACTCAGTACCAGATCATAGTGGCGAGACACAGGGCGATGAATGAGGTTTTGAATTGTCAGGTAGTCTGAGGAAGAACGGAGACAGTTTAAAGAGAGCTCAGAAAATCAGAACAGACAACTGTTCTCGCCCAACGTCGCTGACTCGTAGTGTATTAGGGTTTGAAGAATTGCATACATTTCGGCGGTGAATATACTAAAACTGAGAATAAAGCCGATATGATTTGGTGATCCTCATACAATAAAACTACATGCCACTGCATCATTGTACGATGAGCCATCTGTATCCGGATAGGCTTCCCTCATTACCTGAAACTGCATCTGGTAGACTAGTAGTTTGTTTGGGAAGATTGAGAGTCTGAGACTAGTAGTTTGTTTGAGAAGATTGAAGTCAATATGCGGATGGAGGATTTTCCCAATGGGGAGTGGGATGATTTGGGGTTTCACAGGGTGGAAGATCAACATTAAGTTCCCGCAATATATTTCGCAATCGAATACCTGGATGCTGAGGCAGCAATGTTCGAAGAATATGTTTAATATTCAGGATGGATAATTTGGCAAGGATGATTAGAAGTCCTGATACATTATCACCGTAAGACGCTAATAAAATATCCCGCCTTCTTTTAAGCAGGGCTAAAGCAGCCTCAGCTAGAAGGCACTCATTCAGCTGGCGCGGTACGCGCCTGTTGATAGATGGATACCAGCGTGGTGTATACTATTGATGGGACTCAGAGTGGAGGGAGCTGCGGGAGCCATACACTTCACTACCGTAATCCAAAACTGAGCGAATGTGTGATCTATATAACCGCAATGAGGGCAGTGCCGTCGGCAACCCATGATGTACCATTCAGCATTCGAAGAAGATTAAGGGGAGAGACACATCTGGTTTGTAATCCACGAACGTGAGGGACTTGAAAAATGTGAGCCCCAGGAACTTAGCATATTCGGCGAATGGAAGCTGATTTCCTCCCAAGTAAAGGATTCGGATTTCTATGTAAATTAGGCAGCAGTCAAGCTCCTGCAGAAATGCAAACCGATATATTTACTAGCAGAAAAGTTAAAACCTATTGACGTGCTCCATTCATGGAGCTTGTTCGGCTCCATTTGGAATTGCCTCTGTAACAATGATGCTGCTCGATGTACAGAAGACGGCAAAATCATCCACAAACAACGATGCCTTTACAGGTTCTCGCACAGTCGACGCTATACCATTGATGGCGATGGCAAAGTGTGACACACAGGACTGATCCTTGAGGAACCATTGTCAAGTGGGTGACGAGAAAAAACACCAACACGGAAGGATGTGTTCGAAAGGAAGTTTTGGAGGAATCTTCCTCTAAATCCCCAAGAGTGCAGGGTTTCCAGAATGCCCTGCCTCCAAGTAGTGTCGCAGGCCTTTTCTATATCGAATAATATCGAATAATATTTCTATATCGAAAGAAGATGACGAACAAGACAAACTATGTGAGACAGCGTTGCCAACGCAACGAGGTCGTCAAAAGTTGACCAGTTTCTTCTAAACCCGCTTTGGATTGGCGTCAACAGATTTATATTCTCCAAGGTCCAGACCAAACGCTGATTCACCATGCGTTCCAGCAGTTTCACATACAGCTTGTAGGAAATAGGTCGATAACTTGATGGCAGTGATCGATCTTTTCCTTCTTTGGGAAATGGGACGACGATGGCTTTCGCCAAAAGATAGATATGGTGTGCTCTTCCATATACGGTTATAGAGCCGAGAAGACGTTGATGGCCTTTCGGAAGATGTTGCAGCATGAAGTTGTGGATTTCATCTCAACCTGGTGTGTGTTTTTGCAAGCATCAGAGCATAACGCATTTCATAATGAAGAAACGGGTTTTATAATCATGTGTTCTGCTAAAAAATCCCAAACCGGTTTCCATTCTTTCTTTAAGCAAAAGTAAGTTTGGAAAATACTTTGCCGAACTCGACATATTTTCATAGTGAGAGGAAGGTTCCTCTGTAATGGCGTCTCGAGCTGTGACCGTTTTAACCCTTTCAGTGCTACGCATTAGGCGCGCCGGCCTCCGCGCAGTGCTGAGTCATCTGCCGCTGCCGCACCTTGCGCTGAATACTTTCTGCGCTCTTGTCTTGCGCGCGCTCTCAAAAAATCACATACTTTCCATCCTTTTTGGTCAGAGATTTGGACCGGCACGATCAGTTAACTGACCAGGGTTCGCCATAGTTCAAAATAATTAAAAATTAATATCAAAATTAAATTAATTGAGCCAGAATCCACGAAATCGTACCGAAAAACAATGCCAAACGTCTAATACATAAATCGAAAATCAAAACGTACCACACACTAGGAAAGCAAAATCACAAGTGTGAAGCAGAACTCGCAAATGCGTTGAAGGAAACACGGAGGGTGAGTATACAAAAGGATTTATGAGGGTACTGCAAAAATTTTGACCCGCGCGCGCTTGGTGGGCGCACGCAGGCCTGGAACTGCCGCGTGCAGACAGCCAAATGTCTTCCACAAGTGAAAATCTCGCAAAAAAAGCATAGAAACACTATCTAGTAGGCACCAAAATTAACTTCAAAGTTTCCAGAACAGGACCCATGTCGCGGCAATCGCCTAATTTCAAACGCGATCTAACAACGGCAACGAGAACCCGAAACAGGAGCCTGACGCACCGGTGCGTCAGTAGCAGTGGTGGCACGGACAACTCTGACGCACGGGTGCGTCGTTAGCAGTGAAAGGGTTAAAAAGACCTGGTACTTAGTTTGGGGAACGACATCCTTTAATATGATCATCTTTCTCCATATCAGACGTGGTGGCGAATGGTAATTCAGAGAGGAGACGTATGTCCTCCATGATGCATTTTTACTTTCTAAAATGGTTCTCTTCGCCTTCGCTCTGCACCTCTTGTATTGGATTAAGTTATCCGTGGTCGCGCCAACGCGTTTCTGAGCACCTACAGTTTTGAGCAATCGAATTCCTACCACGGACGAAGGGTGTCCGATTTACCTGTCGACTTGGAATTACATTAGTCGCAGCTTAGTACAGCACTGTTGAAATGTGCTGCCATTTCCTCCACACTGAAACTCGCCCACCGATAGACTGGCGTTCGCTGGGAATGTCAGTCAGCACGTCGTCATTGATGGGGCGCGCCACCTGAGCAAGTCCATCAATGTGGACGATAGTGGAGTAATGGTCGCTTCCCTATAGGTCATCAAGGATGGAACATTGCAGGACGGTTGCAAGAGAAGGGATGCAGAGAGCTAGATCAATACACGTGCTCGAGTTTGTAGTGACAGTAAAATGAGTTGGTTCACGGAATTCAGAATAACAGTTCGCGGTATCTATTACTGATTCTAATACACTACCTCTCGACAGGTGCTGGAAGAGAGGACTATGGCATTTACATCCCCGACTACCACGAACGAGAGGGCGTTTATCAAATCCAGAAGTTCATGAGCAGATACAGTCAGTCCGGGAGGCATGTAAATGTTGCATACAGTGAGTGTGAGGGATGGGAGGTAAGAGATGGATGGCTATTAGAGGATTGTGGCTGGACAACAAGTTTAAGTTCGTCCCGTCGCGAGGAGAAACCATTAGTGTTCCATGACATGAAGGCCATGGTGGAATGAATGTTCTTCCTCCGACGTTGTGAATAGAGTGCCGAGCTTCCTCCAACAGGAGTTTCTTCGAGCTGAGACTTCCTGGGCGTTGCAGGGCTGGATGCTCGCTCAGTGGGTGTTTCTGTTTAACTAGTCGAGGCCTTGGTAATGAGTTTTGTAGCCAGTTCTGAGTTGGTTGTCCGACCGACGTCCACCTCCATTGAAGGAGGCTTGTTTGTCGATTTGGTCGACTGCGACGGCTGAGCTTTTCTGTTAATCTTCTTGTACTTCGTTGGAATGATTACTCTCCCACCTTGCAGGGGTGAGATATCCACATGGAGGTCACACTGATAGTGAGCTCACCACTTGGGGTCAGCTGTTCTGTTCGCAGCCCGCTGCTACCCTCGAGTCTTGTCTTTCACGGCGCCGGAAAACGATCGAGAAAGATCTACAGGGTTCCTCGCTTGGAACCGACGTTTGGCCTCGGGAAATGACTTTCTCAGCGGCTTTAATCTTCTGGATTCCTTGTTCTCACAGAAAGGTAGGGTTTGCTTAAAGTTCGCCGGGTGGTTACCTTCGCAAGTGACATAATGCGGTTCAGATACAGGCATCGTTTTCCCACACTTCCACACCGTGTTATCTGCCATGCACCGCTGTTGATATGCTGAACCTCTGCACTCTGAAACACCGCAAAGGGTTAGATACGTATTGCCGTACGTGAAGGTTATAAAAACCGCACGAGATCTTTCGAGGGAGAGTTGGAAGATTAAAAGTCACAATAAAGAGTGGAAGTGGGGATTTCTCGTCCATGCTCCCTCTTCTTGATCCTGTAGACGTCGGTCACACTCTGGCTCTTTAAAAAAGACTAGTTCCTCTCTGCAGAAAAATCCTCGTGGTTGACTCACTTCCTTACAAAGGTTAAGTGTTGGTAGTGGTCACTTCCACCTGGAGGCCGGCAATCTGCTTGGTTTTCATGATCTTGTCAATCTGCTCGTCCGATCTTGCTTCAAGAGAATGTACCATTCCTTTGTCGCACAGAGCTTATAGATTTTCCAAGGGTATCTTCAATAGCGCGCGCCAAACGAACAGCACTAACCATTTTAAATGATTTTCCTTTCAGCGCATCCATGAGGAGTAATCTAGGCTTCTTTGGTCTCATCTTCTCCTTTCGAAAAGAAGCTATTTAAATCATAGTTCGTTACGGACATCACCTCTTCTTTGCAGAAGAGGGCGAGGGAGAAAGTTTCGTATCCATGATATGGATAACAGATTCACATCGGTCCCACCCACCACGGAGTGCCAGGGTTGTCACGAAGATACAGTGAGGGGATGACGCTGCACCTCTGTGAATCCCTCGCTCACACTGGAGTGCAGTACAAGAGCTTGTAGTTTTCCAAAGGTATCTTCAAGCGCGCAAACGAACAGCACTAAGCCGACTGAACGGGAGTGGGGACACCCGACCGCCCGTCTAGAAGAGTCCGTAGCCAAAACAAGTGTATTGAGACCTACAATGAATGTTCCCCAAAAAACGTATACAACGTATCCCTACGTGCAAAGCAGAACTTAGCACACGGTGAGTAGTGGGGAAAGAGACTCCTCAACCGCCAACACACACATTCCCTCCGACACGGGTCGTCATGTACGGCAAACGCATGGGTGACCGTTCAGCTACAGAGGGGGCCAGTGAGATAGAAGAGGAAGAAAAGAAACAGGTGTTATAAAGAACGATAACGAACAATCGGAAGAAAAATGACTGGTGAAAGAAGAAATACTTGAGGCCCTCCTGCATCTCTCCCGTCAGGACGTGGACGACCCACCTCGACGGCCGATTCATGGAGAAGTCAAGATTTGCATCAAATCATTAGTTCTTCTTGATGGTCTTCTTTGAAATCAGTAACGCCCAATTAACTATCACAGCAGTCTGAATAATCTGAAGATAATAAGTCATGTCGTGGGTTTGGTATAAGAATGTCAGAACCATGTGTACAGGTCTAATGGTGACCTAAGTTATTATTATTGCCAGTTCATTTAGAATGTAGTCAAGATGAAAAACTGATTCATATTCACCCATTTTCATCAAAAGCGGCAAGCGCAGCCTGTTATCATAAAATTGTTGGGATAACGTAGGCATCCACCTCAGCCAAAATCCATATTTATTCGTGATTTTTTTAAGTGGCGAAGAAAGGCCGACAAAAAGGTGTTTAAGGGGCTTGTGGCACCCCTAAACCCATTTTAAAACCTGTTTTATTTGTGCCGATGTTGTTCTTGCATTGAAAACTGTTGTCCGTGAAGTTATTGAATTCTATTTTTTTCGATACAACCTAAAATTTAAAAAAATACATCATTTAAATTAACAATTCATTTTTGTCAAAAATTAGTTTGGACAGTAAAATGTAGGATAGAATAAAATAGTCTAATAATTGAAAATGAAGTCGCTAGAAGCCTGATTTCTTTCTCCAACCCGTCTTAGACTTGCAATAGTTGAGGGTTTATTATATCCATGTAATTACTATATATTCAAGAATTTTTTAGAAATATTAGTTAAATCGCGACAAATTTGGAAGGTTCCACAAATTCTTATACATTATGTCACGGGCACACAGACGTGTCACGGGCACGTCGACCGGCGAATGGTTAGGGCCGAGACTTGGCAATGTGCAAGCTGGCTTCTACTCAGCATAACCAAGACAATCGTTTTTTCTTATGTTTACGAAAATACTTGCGATTAAAAATTTGGCAGAAGTCGATTTTCATTAAAACCTGTAAATGAGTAAATACAAACTGTATTTTTATTGTCGAAGATTATTTCTATTTACTCACACATAGATTCAATAAGATTTTGTGTAACTACTGAGTTTATTTGAAATTCGAGTTGGCTAAGAATAAGTTGGATTCAATTTATAATTATTATAATATTATATATCATAACTAGGGAAGATTTCCCATGTAATTACAAGTTCTTAGCAGGAACTAGATACCTCATTCAATTATATTATTTAGAGCTACAAGACATTCTGAATGAATTAGAACCATTTTATTTTACATATTTTGAGTATAATTACATATTTACCTATTACTATATATTTCGTTACATTTTAATATATTGATACATCAAATGAACATTTCAGATGCGATTTTGAAATATATGTCACAATCATCTTTGTACAAATCAAATGTAATCTGCGCTATATGACCTTCATATCTTCTCCATGAATTGTCAATCCCCTTGCCCGAGTTACTGCGTACCTGGTATTTACTAGTAAACTAGTGTAGTAAGTATGAGTGGATTTTATGAACAAAAGTAATTTCAACCATGTACTTGCTCATGTTTCAAACAAAATTTGTTACTCGATCGAAAGTAACAAATATTTTTTACAGAAAATTGTCTTACCACATTTTTCGATTTGGAGGAGGGATATTTACCTTTAACCCTCCTCTCCATCATCCATACCATGGTACTACTATTAACTTGTACATCAGTTCCTGTAAACACTTAATATATACTATCAATGTATTTTATATTTGAATAAAATTCTTAAATGTGGTGAAGTCTAGTTACAATAACTTCTGGGAGGTAGAACCTGCTTTACTTTCAGCAGAACTCCGATCCTCGTTAGAAACTAATCAGCGATGTTCTATGGTGGGAAAAAGGCATGAGAACAATTTTAAACAACAATGTGATTTTTATTTTACATATAAGTATACATATGTACATATTTGGCAACTTTTATTACAGTAAATTCCGTTCCTAATCATAACATAAAATGAAAAGAGATGCTGTGATGCATGACTAATATTTATTTTTGTATGCCTCTCCTTCCTAAAATTCAATACACAACTTGCTTCTAAATTACATTTTTTTAATTCAATTCAAACTAATTCACATACTAACGTCATAACAAATTTCAAAAGGAATTTGTTTTGAACAAAAATTTAGTATTTACAAAGTTTTTGAGATATAAAATTTTATTCTATAAATTTTTTTTTAAAAATGAATTTTTTTTTTATCACTATAATTAAAATTGGTATAAAAAAATTTTTTCTTTTTAAATGTGTTTTAGAAACAATTTTTTCTAATATCAAAAAATTAAATAATAAGCTCATCTTTAAAATCTTTTAAATTAAGGGCCCTTTAAAGATGGTACTGTGAGTCCCCATAATATCTAAAAAAGGGGCAAAAAAAGAAAAAAAAAATTCCCCAAAATAATGCCACCTTTAAAAAAAGATGTTCAAAGATGTCAATTTATTACTTTTTTAAAAAATCCTTTCAATACCCCCCACAGTTGAGAAGGAAAAAAAAAAAGTTCGGGGAAACCCTTTATCCTTAATGTGTTAAATTTTAGTTATGCCCTTTTTAATGGAAGAGTTATCCCATTGAAAGAAAATGGGGCTTGAGTTTCATTTTTAAATTTGGGGAAAAAATACATCATTTTTATTAATCTTATATGCCAAAAATAAAAATTAAATTTTAAATAATTGAAATAAAATATAAATAATTAATATCAATTTTTCATTCTGACATGTAATACATAAATTCAAACAAAAACGCTTTTAATTTTGGCATGTCAAAAAATCTCGAGGTAATCTAGCCCTAATTTGAGGCATAAAAAAGAAATTATTAGGCACCAAAAATAAAAAAATTATAATTAGGTATTAGAAAAAAAGTGACTTTTTGGGTTTAAAATTTCAAAATTATTAAATCGGCATTTAAAAAGGTTTAAAACCTTTTAAAGACTGATTACAAAAGGTTAATTTACAAATTTTTTTTCAGGAAATAAATTTTTATAAAAAGTGGGGAATGCATTGTTTATCAGGAACTTTGATTTGGAAAATGGGAAAATATTAGTTTTGGGTTTTAAAAAATTTAAAAAAGGGGAATAAAAATTTAAATTTCTTAAATTAACTTTTTTGCATTTTTAGGAAAAAAATAAAAAATGGCATCCCTGCCCTTTTGGGGATTTTTGGTATTAATTTTCCCTAGATCTTTTTTTTGCATGTTTTTAAAATCTGCAATTTTTCAAATTTTAAAAAAAACTATTTTTTGCCCTCAAACCCAAAGGTCTAGAAAACTAACTTCACTATATACATGTGAAAGTATTATATAAAATAAAAGAGAAATCCCATTGTTAATTTATAAAAATGGTTGTGAAAAAATTTTCAAGCATGCCTTTTTTATACAGTTAAAAAATTTTAAAAAAAAGGTAGAAAAAATGATTGTAATTTAAGGGGAATAAGTATGATTTAATTTAGTTAGATTGGGATGAGTGTAAAGGAATAAATTGAAATTCAAATGTAGACTAAAAAGGCACTGGTTGTCCTGTCCTGCCCTTCCCTAAAAGGGAAGACCCCTTAAATTTTTTCCCTCAAAAACTAAAAAAAAACAATTGGGAAAAAGAAACACAAATGTTATAGATCTGAAAACATGATAAAGTACCAGAAAAAACAATATGAGGGCAAGGGAAAGGAAAAAAAATAAAAACAACATATATAAATCCACAACTTTAAAAAGAAAACAAGTCAAAAAAAGGGGGAAAATTTCCAAGGATGTTTTAATAAAAATTACACAAGACTGTTTTTAAACCCCCAACCTTTTTTAAGATATCATTGATTAAACCCAAAGAAGGAAAAAAAAGGGAGAAGGAGGGGTGTAAAAATGGTGATGGAACATTGTTGATTTTTTTTGCAGATGGTGTTAATGGCTGAAGATGAAGATGAAAATTTGTTTAGAAAATCAGTAAAAAAAGGGGGAAAAAATCCCAAAAAAATAATATATGTTAGGGGGGATATTAATGATTTAGTAGTATGGGTGTTAAAGTAATATACAATATAATTTTTTTGGGATTTCCTCGAGATGGTAAAAATGAACGGGAGGAAAAAAATAAAAAAAAGGGGAAAAAATAGCCAAAAGACAGTTAATCATGTGTAAACCAATTACTTAATAAAAAAAAGAAACACATATGTTGTTTTTGTAGAAGTACAATACTTAGGGAAAAGTCCACTAAGAAAACTATGAAAAACTTAAGCAACAGAAATGATTTTGAAAAGCTTATCTTTTTTGTTAAAAAAAATTAGTGATGAAATAAAAATAAAATAAAGTGTAAAAAACCTGGGAAAAATCGATTAAAATGAAATAACAAAAATTTTGGGTATGAATGGGAGGTTGAAATGGATACTTCCAAAAAATGTTTGGGAATGGATATTCAATCTAAGAAGATGCGGGGGAAAAAAAAAAAACCTAAATGGATGACAGTAATAATTAAGCACATTTTGGGGAAAGCATCTTTTACCACTATTTTTAGTAAACAGAAAGGGAAACAAAAAATTATCTTTTTTTAATTTTATTTTTTATAACCTCAAAAACCGGGTAATTTTAATTTCAAAAAAGGAGATTTAATCTATACATAACATAAAAGAAAACCACTTCATTTCAAGAAGGGAAAAAGTGGAAAAAAAGGAAAGTGGAAAAAACCAGAAAAAAAAAACATTGATTCAATAAAAAACTCAATGATCATAGAAACTTCACCAAAGGTCAAACTGGGTGATAGGAGACATAATAACAGTATAAAAAATAATTCATCTTTAAACATTTATGATACTTAGTTTTGGGGACAATAAAATACAGTTATGGAACCCCCGGAACTATTTGGATCTTTTCCCCTTTTTTTTAACTTTTGGCTTCCCCGTTTCTTTCCCCAAGAATTTCCCGAGAATGCAATTATTAAAAAAGATTCTTTAAAAACGGGGGAACAGGCTTTTTGCCCCGGGCGTGCTCTTTGGCGACCATCTAATTTTTTTTAAACATTCTATGCGAATATTCTTTTTTATCACAATTGGCAATAATTGTACGGACCGACACACTACCAATAATCCTCAACCCAACGTTCCCTCTTAGTCACGCCAACGGTTGCATTGGTACTTGGTAAATTTATACGGGGTTTTTTGAGCCCCGGAATCCTGACCCCCCCCTTTCCCAAACATTTTTTTAATTACGAATAAATATAGCAACAGCGTTGTACAAAATCGTAACCAAATTTCGCTCCCGTTAATATAAACTGTTTTGAATCGAAAAACGAACTACAAATTTGTCAAAATTATTTTTCAAAATAAAAACTTACTTCCCCAAATAAGAAGCGAAACCAAACGTGTGCGGATAATACCAACCCGCGTGAGGCATGGATCCTCAATTTTGGTGTGTTTGGCGTTTGGCGGTAAAGTTCTTTAAACCTGCACAGTGGGCAAAGGGCCTCTTTTTGGCATTTTTCGGAAAACACCTATAACCCATGATTGCATATCCTAAAAAAATTCTGTTAAAAAAGGTTAACTTAATTTCGATATCTTCATCTAAAAATAGTGTTTTAGAAATACGCATTTAAATAAAAAAAAAATAACGTTACATTACTTTTTATTGGGGGAAAAAATGAAAGGTTTTTATTAATTACATAAATTAAAGTCAAATAAAATATGTAAATTATAAAATATTAAAATTCATCATCATCCTATAATTAATGGAACTGTTACGAATCATCATCCGCGCGGGCCTCATTTTTTAGAATGAAAAGAAAACGGGTGATAACCAAAAATTCTGAACTTTTTTGGGAGGCTTTGCACATTTTCGTAGGTAATTTTCTTTTGACATAAGTGGATCTATCAAAAAAAATTTTAAAAATCACTATTATTTTTTTCACGGAAATTTTGGAGAATGCTCTCTTTTTTTCTTAAAATCTTTGTTGAGTGCTTTTTGACCCCTGTTAATTGTAATTAGGCAAAGCTGCGAGACATATCAGGTAGAAAAAAATATTGTGGGGGGGACATGTTGTCCCATGGTTTTTAAACAAAATTCCCGACCCGTGTTCTGAAAAACCCCAATTTTTCAAATGTTTCCTCCCCTGATACGAAAATCAAAATTTTCCTTTTTAAATAAATTTTCGGGGTGAAATTTTAGCGATAGAAAAGTTCTGAAGCCCGGGTGAGCTTTTTTTGTATTACGGACCCGGGGGCTGACCCACAATAAAACCACGCGTTCTAAATCCCCTCTGAATACGAGCTTTTTTTTCAGCCACAGGTTTTTAGCATTCCTCGCGCTTCCCACGTCTTAAAGGTAATTATAAGCCAAATGCAATGGACTCAAACAGGGTATAAACCCTATGTAGTATTGAAAATTGAACAATTTGTTTTTTGTCTTCATTTTCAGTAAGAAATCAAATTTTTTCGTTTCTCTCTTGACCCCAAATAATATCAAAGTTTTTTTCTTGTTTGAAAGTATTGAACTCTTGCCTCCCAAAAAAAAAATTACTCACATAGTACAATTTATTTCTTTAATTATGCAGACACGCCCGAAAAAAATCTTTCCGTAAAAAAGACAAAAAAAAAAAAAAGTTAAATATTTGGAACATTACTGAATAGCGAAACAAAGATCGGGCGATCCCTTTTTATAATTGTTTGTTTTACAAAATTAGACATGTTTTAAATTTAAAAACTATTTCTTTGTAGTTTTTTTTTATTAATATTAAATCCTAGATTTTTGGTTTTTTCAATGCTAAATAACATTAAATACCTGAACTTGACTTCCCTTGCAAAAAATTGGTTTCTTCACACACAGCTGAAAAACACAGAACCGAGATAAATTTCACTAATGAAAAAACCCTCCATTACTACAACCCCCATGAACTGAAAGCTCTACGTGGAAGGGGCAGCCCCCGCGTGTGACATGCAGGACAAATTTGTCAGGTTCTCTTTGCAGAAACCAAAAATTTTCACCCCAAATAATTTTGATTTCGGGTTTTTCTTATTTGCAAATCGCCCCTCGCTTTACCCCGATCTTTTGTAACTTAAATACTAAAGGGTCCTTTAAATAATAAGAACTGAAAAGCAAAAAAAACCCTTTATTTGAATATCACAAGGGGGCCAGGCATGTCTTCAATAGTGACGGCAGCGACTACTTCTTCAGTCCTCGCCAAGATAGGGCCTGTTCTTTTTGAATTTATTTAATTAAAATTTAAATTTGAATTATTGGGCCCCCCCTGAAAAAGGGGCGAAGGGAAAAGGGCGTGGGGAAATCTAAGGGCCAAACCCGGTTTTTTAAAGCTGGGAAAAAAGAACAGTTTCATCTGAAAGTTTTGCCCGGCGTTTTGTGTTTTAGGTTTTTGTGTTTTCGTTTTGGTTTCTCAAAATAATTTAGGGGTTTTTGGGTACCCAATTGCCGATACAACCAAAATAGAAGGAGTGAACACAATTCTTTGTTTCAAGAGATCCTGAAAAGGGAAGCGATATGAAAAGTTTTGATGGTTCTATAACAAATTTTTTTATGTACTATTTAGTAATATGAATATGTCCCTTTAAAACATAAAAATTTTTAAATGTAATTATATAGGGTTTTAAAAAATTATTATGAAAATCAATGTATTGAAGTCATGAAACACTTTTTTTTAATAATCATTAATAAAAGTTTTTATATATTAACATTAAGGTGATTTTTTATTAACTATAATAGCTCAATAATACATTACTAATTTTATTTAAAGGGGAAAATGGTTAAAGGCAATTTGGGCCCGCTTTTTGGGATCTAGCCCTTTGGGAAAATTTTTTAAGGTTGAGAATGTTTTAGGGACTTCACGCAAATTTCCTGAGCAGGCAGTCTAGCACATAATGCGGGATAAATTTGCTGATGTGCGTCCTGGTTTGGGGGGCACTCGGTCTTTAGAAACACCACAACAAAAATGACGTTTTATTATTTTTTTTTTTTTTTTTTTAATTTTTTTAAAATTTTTTTAGTAGAATGTAAAAAACTTTTTCGTTTTTTAAATTTTAAATTAAAAAACTTATTTCATTTTCAGGATCTTTCCCGGATGTGGACAAATTTCTCCTGAGTTCTCGTTGCAAATAAAAAAAAATCCAAAAAACGTGGGGTGTCAGAATCCCGGGTTTTGGATTTGTGAAAAAACCCAAATGGAAAAAAAGCTGTAGTATGTGAAAAAACATGCGCCTAAAACCCCCGGGAGAATTTTTCAAATTGGAAAACCCTTCAATTGTATCTAGTAGAAGGTTGAAATTTTAAAAACCCTTTCCCTTTGTTTTTGGGGGAATTTTATATGAAGCCAAGAAATATTAAATTTTCTCAAAAAATGGCCCAAAATTTTTTTTTAATTTTTTGTAAAAAAATAAAAAAACTTATAAAGGTGGAAGGGCAATTTTCAAGATTAACTCTAATTTTCAGAAATTTTAAAAGTGTCTTTTATCATCAACTTTACAAATTAAATATTGAATTAGGACTTTTCCCTTTTAAAATTTGATGTGCATAAATATTCTTCATTTAAGGGGTGAAGATTGTTTTGTAAATATTAATAGTTTTTTTGCAAAGGGGAAATATTTGGGGTTTTAAAAAAGACAAAAAAAAATTTTCAAAAAGGGGTCATTTTTTCTGAAAATTATATTTATGAGTACATGCGCTAAATAATGTCATAAATTTTCTAAAAAATCAACTTTTTATTAAATGAACTCAAAATTACTCATTTTTAGAATAGCTCAAACACCATTTTCTCAATTTGGTAATTTCTTTCTTTAAACTATTTAAAATAGTGGTAATTCTTTTTAAAATAATATAATGTAATTTATTTTGCTATTCTTTTTTTTCCAAAAAAGACAAATTTTTATTTCTTTCAATATCTCATTAATATCATTTCAATGGATATATTATTGAATTTGGTGGGGGTTCTTAAATTACTTCAAATGAAGTTTTTTAAAATCAAAAATTCCGGAAAAGACTAATTTTTCATTTACATACGCTTAAATTTTTTTTTAAAAGGCTTAAATTTTTCAATAAATTTTTTTAAGACAAGGTTTTAGCCCTTTTAAAATTTAAAATAAAATTTCAGTTCTACTATTTGGTTTGTAAAATTGGGAAAAAGGCAAAAAATGTATTTTTGGGGTTTTAGCACTTTAAAAAGAGGGGGAATTTGGGCCGTCCCCTCGGGAAAATTTGAAAAATTAACCGAAAGTTTGCTATTTTAGACTTCAGTTACTTTTATTAATTTAGTAAATCAAACTGGGACCCTTTCGAGACATTTTAAAAATTAAATTTTTTGGGGTTCAATTTAATAAAAAAATTTTATTTTTGGGGATAATATTTGTGTTTCTGTTGATAAATTTTATCCAGGGGTTTTTTGGCCACTATCTTCTTGTAATATGTATAATCTTTGTGTAAAATTTGGGATTTTTTCCAGGGCTTTTGCTTTTTTTTAAAAATATTTTTATGGTTCTTGGATTCTGTGGGGATAATCTCTCTATGATAAGTGCTTTTTTTTAGTTATATTGTTTTTCAGAAAATTTTTTTAGTAAAAAAACATGATTGGAAAGACATGAAAATATTTTTTTGTTTGAAAAACTGTTAATACCTTTTCAAATGTTAGTAATTCTGGATATTTTGACCTTTTTTTTCATCCCCTCCCTTGAGCAACTAACGCTTTGGACAAAATGTAGCCTGGAATGAATAATGGGGAAACCCACCAAAACAAAAAACCTGCTTTGGGTTAATGAAGTTAAGTAGAACTTAATTTTTTATGTTCATCCTTGTACTAGGGAGGAGGTAAAACATGTTTTTAATGCAGTTTAATTATTGTTTTAAAAAGGGAAAAAGACAGATTTTTTGGACTGTTTGTCAAATCAATTTCCCCGTTTTTTTATAAAAAAATCAAAAAATTTTTTTATTTATTTTTGTGCAATTTTAAAAAGGGAAATTGAAGGGGTTATGCTGGAATGTCATTTTTATTGTGCAATATTAAAAAATAATTACTAGTTATATTTGGACAATTTCAAAATTTGGTTTAAATTTTGTCAATGGGAAAGTAAAAAAAATGTTTATGTCTGATTACTTCTCCCTTTTTTTTGAAAAAAATTTTATTATTTTAATTGTGTATATTTTAATTTAAATTTGAAATAAAAATTGTTTTATAAAAAAACTTTTTTTTTCACCCGACAATAAATTATTTATGTTAGGGTTCCAAATCCAATATTTTAGTCTTGATCCTAACGTATTTTTAAAAAATAATTATTCATTTACGCCATTTTTCCTTCATTTTAAATTCCGTCGTCAATCCCCCATCCATTGGTGAAAGCCCTTCGACCCTTTTTGGGTCAATCAAAGTGGGCCTCCAAAAAATTAAAAATTTTAATGAGCGTTCGGATTAACATTGAATTTCTCTATTAGTACTTCGCGTCTTCCCCGCCCCGTGCTATGCTCCTTTGAACAAGTGTTGCCCCCTGAGTATCTAACAAAAATAAAAGCCCCAAGTTCCGACTGGAGGGGGGGAAAGTCCCTCTTTCCCCTTGGATCTTGAAATCTAAATACGTTTTTAAAACAGATAGTCTTGGATTATTTTATTTATTAAAACACTAATTATTAATTTGTAAAAAGTCCCCGATCGGACCCTTTCTCACCGTGGCACGACGAAAATGCCGCGAAATATGACAAAAGCGGGGGCCCGAATTCGTTTACCGCCTTTTGGGCACGAAGTTAAAATTCGAGACTCGGGGGTTTGTGGTTTGACTGGCCCGAACCCCGGGGTCGGCGCCGAGCCCCGGCCGAAGGGGTAAAGGGCCGGACCGACTCCGACCGACGAAGAAAATTTAAAATTTCCCTTTTGGGGGTTCTCCCGCGGTCCCTTAGGGGGTTGGGGTTTTGGGCAAATAGACGCAAAAATTTAAAAAAAAAAATAAATAATTTTTTAAAAAAATACCTCAGACGGGGGGTCCTCAAGGCCCGAGGGGATTTAAAACCGCACTGTAACTTGTTTATTTTAATGGTTCTCACCCCCCAGCTGGGTGAAGAGGGGGTTTTTCTAAAACTTAATTAAATTGTTGGGATTGGGCTATCGATTGGGAAACCATTAATAACACCGGGTTTTTTTCCCCCATGGTTGACAATGTCCCCCTCCCTTAGCTTGGGCCTTGGGGGCCGTAAATAAAATTAAAATAAGATGCCCTTTGTTCTCTGTTTTTTTGAATTGATGTGAATTGTGAAAGTGTTTTTTGCACTGGGGCAATTATAGACCCTTGGGGTATTTTTCAGACCGTACCTTGGAATTGTTTTTAAATTTTGTTTGGTCTATTTCGTACCATTTTTGAATTTTGTGTACTTTTTTTTTGATAGAACATTTTCATCATGAAATTTAACAAGTAGTACCTTTAAAATAGTAATTACTGCTTTTTTTAAAACCCACAACTATACACAGTAACAAAATTCATGTTAAAAACAATTGTTATCTAATCATTTATTAACAGTTTTTTATACATTATCAACGTTAGGAGCCTTTTCCTCACATGCACTAGTGGTAATCACTGAATGTGAACCAAAGAAACTAAGGAGACCCTTTTTCTAAGGGTGAAATAAAGCAGTAATGTTGCCACTACAATAATAATAAAAATTAGGCTTTAAAAAAAGCGGTGATGTGGTTTAACATAAATTAAATATATTACTTTTTAACTTATTTTAATTTATAAGTTCGATGATGTTTGATATCATGTTTTCTTCTCTTCAGGTTTACCTTTACAATTCCAGGATATCAGTTGCACATGAAAGTTCAAGTAAAAAACTTCCTGAAGAAAAATATTAAAAAGATACATTTATTGGAAAGGATGCAATGCTCTCAGCTATATAAGAGTATTGCATCCTTTCAAGAACACTTCAGAATGATTTCAGGAAAACTTCAGTGACTTAAAGGAAAGTGGAAGTTTGAAAAATGATTGGTTGTGAGTTAATTAAATGAGTGTATTTTTATTAATGAACAATAGATCTCATTTTTCTGGGGAATAAAATTGGCCATGACCTATTAGTGTAATTGTGTTTAAAGTTCTGAAATTAGAAATTGGTAGTATTACTTGTCTACAAAATTGAGTGTTAAAAAGCTTGAATCATAAATGTCACAAAAGTATTAGAAAAAATGATATTTTGGAAGTAGATGATTGTTGCTATTGTTAAAATCTTATTTTAGAAGATTTATTTACAAAATTTTGGAAGACTTAATTAAGATTTTAGAAATCTTATTTAAGAATCATAATTTAGATGAAACCTTCCCGAAAAAACACTTTAGGATTAATGCTATTTTAGGAAGGCATACATTTGGAAGATATTCATGATATAATGAGTACTCTGAGAGTATATAAGAGCACTCTGTATAACACTGCTTACAAATTTCTATGGTCTTCAAATCTTATTCTACCTACTTGGTCTCAAAGTGCATTTGCAATGGATTAACTTGAATTCAAATAGGGAGGATAATAATATTGTGTTTTACATGAAAACAAAAGTTCATGAAAAAGAAGAAAAATTAATTACTGACTACGGATGAAGTCCATAAAAACCATGAAATAAAACAAGGAAAAGTGGTGGTTTGCATCAAATAGTGATCAGTATGCCAATGCTTCACCTCAAAAGATGTAACCCATTTACCTGTGTTTATATTAAATCGATTCTGAGTTAGAAAATATTGGGTTGAGGCAATGGCCCTGATTTGTGATATAGTGCTTTAACCCTTCGTTAGGGTATGCCTTGTTCAGAGGGCAATTTCTCACTGGTATAAGCCTGAATGGAAGGATTTTATGCCATTCATGATAAGCCATCTAAAGAGGGAAAGGGACCTGTGCACAGACACAGGTCGTTTGTTTAAGGTTACAATGTTAGCTGATTGCAATGCACGTTAAACATTTGCTTTCTTGATGAGTTTTCAATAAGAATAATTTAAATGTGATGTTTCTATTTATTCATAGTTGTAGTTTAACCTTTAGGGCTGAATTCATTGTCAACCCTTATGAATAAGGAAATACTTATAAGGAGATCCTCAAAATAAGGGTCACTAAAGGAGGCTTGTATTTCATAGACATCTCTTGGGAGTACAAGGGATTCTTTAAGGTATTGGAAATGTTGTAACGTTGCATTTCCGTCGCTGACTCAGTGTTTAGCAGTGGTTCTTTGTTCAAATGGATGTTGACTGTACTATGTGTTTTTTCAATTTACAAATGCATTTTTATAAATGAGAATTTTTTCTGTTATCAGTTCAAAATGTGAAATTGTCGATCTGATGGAAAGAAAAATTCTTGATGCACGTGCAAACCTCTCTTAAACTCCTAAAATATTTGGCACTGTATCTTGATAACTTTATAGAGATCTGCACAGACAATTTAAAAATATTAAATTTTAAATTTATACATTTATCATCTGCAATAAAATTATGTAGAAGAAGTTATAAAGAGATGAAATAGCGTGCAATTTTCAGAGTGAACCTGAAAGGATGTAAATGCTAAAATCTTTAAAGCTATTAGTATCTTCATAAGAGGAGGGATTGGGAAGCTTTTTTTTTCATTTGTTCTTTCATTAGTGAGAGAAACAAGATTATTTATAATAGTGGTCTTAGAAAGGAACTGGGAAAATGCCTTTTAAATTGTTCGTCTCGATATTTCCAAGATTATAGGATCTCTGATATACTTCTATAATGGACGATATTTTTAGTTTTAACTCAAAATACCCAAAAAATAATCATCAATGTTGTAAATTTGTGTTCTGGATTGAGGTTACTAAAACTGGTTAACCTTTGAAAATGAGAATACTTGCCAAGGTATTTCCCTTTTACGAATGAGTTACTCATTGTCACTCTTTGAAAAAAAGGACATTTTTTGGATCAATCTCTTACTTAAGAACTCTCATTTAGAAAGGGCTAAATTTTTGGGTCTAAGACAGTTTGGGGTCTTTTCACCCCCAGGTTCAAAAAATTTTTTGAAACCCAAGTTTCACAAAATTTTCCCCTTTTAGATATCTTTTGTGTTTTTTCAGGGCAAACTTTCAGTTTTTAAGTTTTCTGGTTTAAATAATTGTTTTGGGGGGGTTAAAATCCCCCAAAACGTTCCACGTTACACATCTAAATTATAAGAAAAATTCAAAAAATTTTCCCTTTTCCTTTTTATAATATTATTTTTTTTGAAAATCTAACTTTTTGTTATTTCAAAATATTTGTCTTTTTTTTTTTTTAATAAAAACAAATAAATATCATCATTTTCTTAATTAATAATTAAAAATGTATGTAAACAGTGGGGTGCTTATTTTTAATTGCCAAAATAAAAAAGATCCCCAAATATCTTAGAAATATATTTTTTAAAAAACTTTTTTTGTTTTTTTTTTTAAAAGGGGGTCTTTGGGAGACCGGTGAACCCGGTACTGTCGGGATCCCCCTTGGTTTTCCCGACTAAACCCCCATCCCTGCTAAATTTTCCCCCACGGAACCGTCGCTAGACATTACTTCGCGTGGAAGATTGACTGGGAATTGCTTCTCCTTCCCTCCTTTTCCTTCAGTTTTAAATTATAAATGCTCTTATACCCACTTCCCTTCGGCTCGGGTTTAACCCCCATTTTTTTTTTCGGGGGTCATCCGTTGAACAGCATAAAAGCTCCCCTCCCCCATGCCCTGCACTGAAACGCGCATGCTCAATCGTCAGTATCTTCGGAAAAGTTATGGGATTTTCAACCCGAATCAAGAATTTTAAATCCACCTGTCCGAAAAGGCCTGAGTAATTTACCCCCCCCAAATTTCGTCGACCAATCTCTCAATGTTGTTCAAAACCCGGTTCCATCTACCTTTAGCGCCCCTTCCTTTTTTCCACTCCAAAAAATGTTCACCTCAGTCTTAATGGTTCTTTTCCGGGGAGAGCATTTTTTGTCAGTTTCCGAAAAGGCAGAATACCCCTTTTTCCCTTTTCCCAGGGCTTGATCTATGGGGGATCCCAATATGTGTCCTGTAGACACAGTACGGTGGCGACCCCCCTGGGGCCTTTCGTCTTTGCGTTGATATTTTTTTCCCATCCTTTTTCCCAGTGAACCCCCCGGCTGGGGCATCAACATTTGGGGAGTGAACTCTCGATATCACCCTTCTCTTGGTTCTCGACCCCATACGTATATTCTTTAATTTGGGATCCTTCCCTGCCTTTTCTATCTTTTAGGGCCCCCAAATTTAAGTCTGGTCTTCTCAACTCCTAGATATGTTATTTGGTTCCAGTTCTTTCTCTTCCCCCAGTCAATATCGAAAAAAAAAGCCCTCCGTCTTTTTTGACCCCATTTTGTTTCCCCTACCCCTATCTGAAGGGGGTCTTATCACCCCTCTGTAATGTTTCGTTTACTTTTAGTTCGGATTGATACTCGTATGACTTTTGTGTCATCCCACCCATAACTGGGTGTTTTTTGGGGAATTAAATATTCAAATGCCATCGTACAGGCACCATGAAAAAAGTCGGGACCCTTGGGGAACTAAAGTCATATTTTCAATCCTGATTTTATCCGAAATTTTCTTCCTTTCATGGGGGTATCCTCGATGGTCCTTATAATATTCAGGATCTCTTATCAGTCAATGTTTAATGCGTCCTTCCCCCTAGCCGAGTTAAAGGCATTCCGTATCGATTCCCCAAATAAAAACCCCTTTTCCCCCCATTTCCCGTTTCGCGCATCTGAAATCGAACTACTTCTATAATCGCATCCGTCGTCGAAGTTTCAAACCCCTTTGTCTATGAGAAAATTTTAATTTCCCTCCGTCTTGATAGCCCCCCCAGTATCTTGCCCATGTTCAGAAGCCCCTGGGCTATCGACGATATCTGTTCAACGGTTTTTTGCCCTTGGGGTTAAATTCTTTTTTTCCCGTTCCTGAAAAATTTCCCCCCCCCAAGACTCTTTATAGCTTCAAAAAAATTCTGGATCATTAATAATTTTTAAAAAATTTGGTGGTATCCCCTCCATATGGTGTTAGTTTTTATATTTTATCCTAATTTATCTTTGTAAAATTTAAATAAATTTCGTCTTTGTCTCTCCCCGGAATCCTTGTGGAAAGATCTCTTTTACTCCTCCCTCCCCTGTGGGGGCATTTGGAAGGGTTTTTTGGGGTCCATCCGAAGCTTTAGTCATATCTTATAGAACCCCAGGTTATTATCAAACTGGAAGTTCCTTCCCAAACCCGTTTTTTTCTTATTTTAATTTCTTTTTGTTTTGCCCGTTTTTATATTCTCTCTAAGGATGGGCGTTCCCCGGTCTGTCTCCTTTCTTCTGTAATGCAGCTCCTTGCTTCTTTTTAGGTCCCCATTTTTGTTAATTCCTGGGGCCCCTGCTTCGGGGAGAAGTATCACCCTGCTGTCCTTTTCTTCCCTTTCTTTACCACATCTTTTGGGTTTTCCCTTTTTTTTCAGCCCATGCGCCCAAAAACCTGGGTCTTCAAAAAAAGTTTGTTATCCCCATTGTTTTGGGGTTGAGGCCCCTTTATTTCCTTCCCCTTTGTGGCCCCCCGTACCCCAGATGATGGTCCCAGGGGTTTCCTTTAAATGTCAGTCCCTGATGTTTTAAAAGTCTGGAATATTACCCCAAAACCAAAATGGATGAATATCTCCCGTTGGGATCTTTCCCCGAGTTAAAATAATAAAATCATTTCTTGCAGAACTATAATAACCCTCTTCTGTGGGGGGTCTCCCCCCATTCCCACGATTTCCCTAAAATCGCCTGTTTTCAGCACCCTCCTTTTTTGTTTTCAGGCTGGGCCCCAATTCTCAATGTCTTTGAAATTTTTCAAACATTTGGGGGTGCTTAAATTCTCTTTTTTCCTCACCCTAAACCATTCTTGTCATCTTATATTTATTAATATTTAACTTCCTATTGTGTTTTATACCCCGTCTTCTTTGGTATCTCGTCCAAAAGTTTTTAAAGGTTGCTCATAAAAAGCACCCTCCCCTCTGCGCAACCGCAGCATAAAAACCCCCCCTGTTTTTCCTCCCAGGTTAATCTGAAGTCAAAATTTAAGTTTTTCCTTTTGAAACCCCCCATAAAAGGGACATTTGTTTCTTCGATGTGTCCCCTTTTTTTTCCCCACTAAAAAATTCTCCTTTGGGACAGTTCTTGCCACATTCCCTTTACCCCTTAACCTTTTCTTTGATCATTCCCTCTGCATTCAATATGTCAATCTGACACTAAACTCTTGTTATTGGGGTTTTCCAGTTTGGTTCTTAATCTTAATGTTTTCCCTTTTTAAGATTATGGCTATCTCTTTTCCAACAACATGACTTTGTTTCCTCCTAATTTTCCCTCCTGGGTGGAAATTTTTTGCTCTATTTTTTCCCCACCCCCCCAACACCTCCTCAAGAAATTTTTTCCATATTTTTAATTTCCCCTTAGACCTTTTCCAAAAACGCCAAAATTCCATCCCCCTTTTTCAAACCTCATTAAGAGAATATTCCCCCTTTTTTTGAGAAAAATAAATCCCTTTTTTTTGTCCTCCCTATACGGTACATTCATTAATTCAAAAATTATTATTAAAAATTTGCCAAAATTTGATGTATTAAAATTTTAAAAAATGAGCGTCAACTGGCGCTTCCGGGTTTTGGTCCCAGCCAGAATTGCCCAGCCGGCTTTTTAATGGACTCCTGGTACCCTTTTCCCCGATTCAACACGGGTTGGTTTTTTTTGGCAACCGCCGGTGGCGCTGCGACGTGCGCGGTGAGGGGGATAATCTCAGGGTTTTTCCCCATTCTTTTTCTCCTCCGCAACTAGTTTTTTATGGTTCTTTAAAAAATTTGAAAGTTTTCCTTTTTTTGAAAAAACAAAGATTTACCCAAATTTTGGATATTATATTTTTATGCTTTTGGAGAAATTTTTTTCATTGATATTAGGGTTTTTTGATTCAAAACGCATTTGATGAGCTTTAATTCCCCCTTTTTCCGGGCCTTTTTGACGTTCCTCCCCGGGAAACCAGTGCGGCCCCGCTTTAAGGTTTGCGACCGTTCTTGTGAATAGAATGTTGAAATCTTTCATTTTCCAAAAATACCGAGGGTAAGTTTTCAAAAAATAACCTTTTTTGTGGGTCGAACTCTGCGAAAATCGGTATGCCCAAATGTACGCGGATGTACGCAAACGTACACAGGTGCCCCGGAGTTTCCTTTTTGTACAGAAAAAGGTTGCAATATCCATTTTGTATCCCAAATGTACTTTCCCCAAATAATTATTCATGAACTGAAACTACAATTTTTCCGAGGGAATCGGGGGAGTGAAAAAATTCCGACAAAACCCTTTGAACCTGGAAAATTTCCCT
Source organism: Teleogryllus oceanicus (assembly GCA_964035755.1). NCBI lineage: Eukaryota > Metazoa > Arthropoda > Insecta > Orthoptera > Gryllidae > Teleogryllus > Teleogryllus oceanicus. Next base: position 59,994 of record CAXIVR010000844.1, read on the forward strand.
TTGGAAAAAATTGTAGAAAAATTTCCCTTCCTAATTGTCATAGCTAGTGAAAAGTTTCCTTTTATTAAATTAATTATATTATTCCCTGCTTATTTTTACTAGTTGATAACTATTGACCCAAAACCCAAACTAACTTTGGAGTCAAAGCAAACCCAATTTCATTGAATTTAACAGTTTTTTCACATTCGGTTTGGAAAAAATCCCCCCTGTCACTGGCTTTTTTTTCCTTTTTCCCTAATTCCAATTTTCTTTAAAGGACGTATTTCCCAATTTGAGCTTTTCGGGGTGGAAAAAATCCCCTCAATTTAAAAATTTAAAAATCAGTTTGGGGAAAATGGAATTGAACATAAATGTATTGGAATCAAATTTTGAAATTCCCAATAATCTCCCAAAATTTTTCCTATTTACAAAACACAAATTTTTTAAGCCACGGGACACAAAATTTTTCTTATCACCTTTTGGTAAAATTTTACTAGGACTATTTTCAAGTCTGTCTTTAAAAATTTCTTCTCTAATTTAAATAACGGTAATGGACAAATGATATCATGTTGGGTGTATTAATGAAAATTTTAATTCTGTTATTTTTTGAGAACTAAATTTTAATTTGATTTTAAATTATTTTAAACATTAACTATACTTTTCGATTTTTGTTTTTTTAATTGTACATAAATTGATAACTAGCAAAATATTTTCAATTTTATTTTTATTTAATAAAAATGTTTATTTGTGAAATTTGTGTTATAAAAAAAAATAAATAAAAACCTAATAAATTTTTGAAAGTAAAAAAATTTTTTATCATTTTTTAAATTTCCCAAAGCGGTATTTTTTTAAACTAAAAAACCCCTTTAACTATATAAAAAAACATTACAGAACATTAAATTAATAAATTCTGGGCCTCAAAGCGACCTGGTCAGGGAAACACTACCCCCACCATTTTTTTTTTAATTTCAAAAAATTTTTAATGGAACGTTTTTTTAAATTTTAAATTAAAATAGTAGGTGGCCAATTTGGGAATTCTTGGTTAAGTTTCCAAAAACCATTTTGTTTTACATTCAAAAATTTTTGTTTTTTTCCCTACATTTCCATTGAAAAAACCATGGCAACAAGATTTCTTAGTTAAAACAAATCTACCTTTCCTTTTTTAGAAGGCCAGATGTTTAAATAAAATTTAAAAACAACAGTGAGGGGGCCAAAAAAATACAAGCATTAAACAATTTTTTTTTTTTTTTTTAAACGTATTAAATAAAATACAATACCCAAACAAAAATAGCACTTTATGCTTTTAAATTTTAATTTTATTAAAAAAAACCCGTTTTAAACAAAATATAACAGAGATAATTATTTTTAAAAACCCCCATTAAATTTGAATTTAAAATATCTTTTAAATTTCTTTTCACTTAATAACCCCATTTCTGTAAATACTTTTAACATTGTCTCTCGTCTTTTTCTAAAAACAAAAGACCCTTTTTGAAAATTTTCTGTAAAAAAAATAATTTGTCTTTTTGCCATTAAAGTTTTAAAAACAATTTCCATGAGCATCACTATTATTTTTAAAAATTTTCTTTGTTTTTTGACAAAATTTTCTCAACACACATATAGAACTTTTCCCCTTCTGCCTTGATATACCCCTACATGTTCATTGTGCTGATTGTCTATGATTACTCCCGGTATTTTATTTTTTATTTTAAATTTTTTTCAAAAAATAAAGTTTCCTCATTCAATTTTTCCTTTATAAAAAAATTTTTTAAAAAAATTTAATTTCCCCGGCAACATTTGGGGTCTTCAAATTTAAAGGGTCCCATTATTTTTGAAAAGAAAATTTTGTTTTTTAAACGAATCTATATTTTTTAATTGCAAAAATTGAGCAAATGAGATATTGTTTACCATCAAACCCATTTTCTTTTTGATATTTTATGAATAAAAGAAAATTTACTCATTATGAAAATTCTTCTTCAATGCCTATGGTTCATTAATTTTAAAGAAATCAAAAAATATCCCCAACTTTTTAAATAGTTTTTAAAGTTTCCCATTTTTTATTAACTTTATGTCTGATAAGTTTTCTATTACAGGTTGATTTAGTGAAATTGCTCTGGCAGGCCTTTTAGGGGCCATTTAAGACGCAACAAATTAAAAAAAAAAGATTATTTTTTGACTATTAAACTACAATTTGATCAATGTTGATCACTGATCAATAATATGTAGAGTGTAGGGTTTTTAAAAAATTGGCGTTTTTTTCCCTCCATCCCAAAGTGCAGAAAAGGAAGAATGGCCGGGAAGGAAGGGCTTTGGGAACGGGACCTTTTTGACAAAAAAAGCTTGGCCCCGGGGAGCGCCCGGGGGGGAGGGGGGGGCGCTGGGGGGGGAAGAAGAGGGGTTTCTGAATTAACAATTGTATATTTAATATTAAATGCTTTTTCCCGCTGACCGAAAGGAGGGGGGTGCGTCTGGGCGGTTTTGCCTGCGGGGGCCTGGGCGGGGCGTGGGGCGGTTCCCCAAGGCTTTGGGGGGGTAAAGAACCGCGCTCCGGTCCGTCGACGGGGACGCGGATGCAGCGCCATGGGGCACCCCAGAACCTGGCTCGCGTTGGTCAGCGGGAAACCTTCGGACGAAAGTCCGTCTGCGTTGGACCGTTGCCCCCGCCAAAGGCAGTGGGGTTACGTTTCACTCGCGAGAAAAAGATGGCCGGGCCGGCCCTTTGCGTTTCGTCGCGGAGTTTTTGTTCCGGGAAAAACGGCGACCTGTCGGCGAGTGCCGTTTTGGTGAGGCTGGGCCTGGGGACGCGTTGGCGGCGCCGGGGGGGCGGGAGGGGGGGTTAGCGGTGGGTGCCCGGGTCCCCCGGTGGGGGCGGGCCCGCCCGGGGGGAAACAAGACCTGCCGCCAAGGGCGTTTTGGCGTGGCGGATCGTCGTTGACGCAAGCTCTTTTTCCCCTTTTTGGGGGTTGGCGCATTCTTTGGGTAATCCCCCGTTATCAGTAATTACTATACTAGTCGGTCGTCCGCCGCGTCTTTTTTCCCTTCGGAGGGCTCAACGCCTTGATCCGGGTTCCGCCGTCCAACCAGGAACCCCGGGGTCTCTTCAACCTCCTGCTTACGGGCTAATTAAAAAAATTCGGGTGCGGGGCCCCGGGGGTTTGGGAAAACAAGGGGATATTTGCATTCTCCACAAACATCAAGTAATTTCAATTAAAATTATTGCGACCAAAAATTCTTCCTCTGATTCCCGACAAAGATTTATGAGTCGTTTAAATAAAACCTCTCAGGTTCACAACTTTTAAAGGGGAGATGGAATTCAATTTTCACAATCATCAAAATTTTTATTTAAAGCAAGTTTAGCACTTCCCAAATCTTTTGAAAAGACCCGGGAATGAATCTGACAAAAATTACAGATCAAAATTCCGATTATAATATTGGACGGCCCACATTTTAATCTTTTAAAT
>CAXIVR010000845.1:0-20467 GCA_964035755.1 Teleogryllus oceanicus
CTATCTTCTTTCTCTTCGGTTTCTTATTCCTTTCGTATTTAGTCTTCCTTTTCTTCAAGGAAATAAGGAACTAAGATTGACAGAAAATATCTAACACAACACATTCTAGAATTAAAATACGATGGTAACAGAAAATCAAATGTCAGACTTGAAAAAAATTTAATACTACTAAATGGAGTCTCTAGTGAAAATTATTTTAATAACATAATGTATGATTGTTTAGATAATGATATGATATATATGGTGGTTTGCTTTCGCTTTCTAAACTTCAATTGCTTCATGCAAATATAATCTCACGCAAGATTCAAACTCATAGCTTTGAGCAATCTATAGCGGCTGCACCTGTTGGCAGCTTCATTTTAGGAATAACGGATTTTCTTTCACCTGATTAGAAAAATCTTGAGATTCATACGTTACAAAATTTTCAGGAACAATGTTTTTTGACTAATGTGCTGTTCCTAATGAAATATTGAGGATAATTAGATTCGTCTGGAAAAAAATCCTTAAGAAATAAATATGTATAATACAGAAACTTGAAGAATATTTTAAACACAAATTACTGAAACCAATATTAATAGCAATACTAGTTGGACCCTTTCAAACATTCCGCACTTTGGGTATCATTGTTTTGAAAGCGAAAGTTGCTTCATAATGGAGCCCATATTCGAACAGTCGGGTTATATCACTGCTTCTGTGTATGGGTAAATATTATAACTAGGAAGCGGATATCTATAATTATGCATTTTTTGTCCGATGCTTCAGTGCATGGCTAAGTGACATTTCTTTTTTTTTACGTTGTTATATAGATTACTATGTTAGTGCACATTTCTGCATATTTGGTCGATTTTTCCTAATGGTGCATATTCGTATAATTATACGCGCATATTTTGCACATTTCGTTAAAATAGAGACTTATCAATGAAACGTTGCATCCTGTTATAGAATCTATTTGTTGGTGAGCGCTCATTGATTCGAAAAAGCTTTTGTTTCCTATGCGTGATAAAATACTTGGGAAAATGTAGGATATTTCTTGACAGCAATTTTTTTTAAACAGTCAGAAGAAATACAACAAGAGAAACAAAGTACTTCAATAAGGTGAATATTTACTTCAATTATTTCTCTCGTAATGTACGGTAGATAATTATGTTTGCACAAAAACATATCATTTCATTCCGAGCATACTTCTCCTGAATTTTATCAAGAAAGATTTATAGAGGAAATGAAATATTGTTAATTTTAATTGCATATTAAAGTGTATATTTCAGAATTTTTAGGTCAGAAATGCATATTTTTGAAAGGATATTTCAATAATTTTCAGGGCATAAAAATCCTCACCCTAATTAGCGCTTATTAACTAATGGCTTCGGTGGCATAACTGTTAGCGTATCGAGATGTTGTATCCAAGTCTGATCCAAGTACCCAAGATCGAAGCCGTGGATTTTTAAGGGCGAAAAAATCTTTCGTTCGCCTTCCTTCAGAGAATAAGTAAAGCCACCTAAACATCGATGCTGAAAATGAAAACATCGATGTTAATAAAACTACGATCCAAAACTATCGATGTTAACAACAATAAAATACAACATCCATCCAAAACTATATATGGTTTGGTCTCGTTTATTAAGTTTAAAATTGAGATAACTGACAAAACAAAGACTCATCAGGAAAACTAAAAAGAACTTGGATTATCTAATTCTATAATTCAAGAATAATACAGGTTTCTTTATTGACGAAAACTCGATATTATTTATTTTTCAATCTTCAATTTATGATATCTGAAAATTATTATAGAACTTTGTTCTGATGGACTTTTTTATTTTAAAAATATCGACCACGTAGTAACAACGAACACAAAACATCGATGTCAAAAAATCATCGGCTTAAAGAAGTCGATGTTAAATCAACCGATAATTTTATAAAAACATCGACATCGGTGCCGCATCCTTAATCCTGACTGGGAGAGATACCCCGCTGAGAGAGATATCTGGACAAGGTCACACGAATTGCATGTACCAACAGAGAAGGAACACTGCCACTACTCGGAGTATTACATGCACTACACTTACGTGACTAATGACCTTGGTGGTTGACATTTAGAAATCGAAACTTAGTCACAAACTTTGGATTTAAAAAAAGGGATTGTTTGAATTCAATCTCTGTAAACGACCTTTTTAGTTATAAGAAATCACTCATAAAAGGGAATTACGACTTAAATTATAACGTTTGACGTATTATGTCAAGAATAATTGCGTCATCATACATTCAGCTAATCGCAGCTGGAGAACCTTGGGAACGTAGTGGTAAACGGAACAGATAACCACCGTTTTCTCGCACAAATGTCAAATTGCCGTGATGTCACAATAAAGTTGCTTCCCAAAATTAGTTTTCATTCTCTAACAAATTTATAATGCTGAAATACAAAAAAAAAAAAAAATAGCCCATGAAACTCGTTTATAATGTTGCTTTAATGCATTCGTACAAATTTGAAAACTCGCTCCTAACAATTCATTTTCAAAACGTGTATCATGCAATAAATCTTAACATTATAAACTAGTTGCATAAACTATTACGGAAGTGGGAAACCAAGAAGTGATGCGTATTTTGGAGTCAACCTTATCAAGAGCTGATACGCACGTCCCCGACCGCCATTGCTGGGAGGCCGTTTGCCTTCCGTGGAGGTCTCACTGCTCCACATGCTACGCGATTATTCTGAAGGCAACGATTTCATGCACTAGTAGCTACACGTCACACCTCGTGACCACCTTCAACACTCGAAATCTTTCATGCCACATCAGGTTGGGAAACAGAGGTCGCAAAACAAGGCAATGCCGATAACAGTTGTTTATAATACGAGTGCGAAAAGTGACATTTTATTTTGCGAGAAGGAAAGGTTGCGATGCGAGGCCGATAAGACGAGCCGAGGCCGGCAAGCGATCCTATGAACAAAATAAAATCACTTTTACCACGTGTGGCATACACTACTTTTTAGTCAGCCTTTTTTACTTTCATTATATTTAATTCAAGTTTACAAATCAATTAATTGTACGAGGGCAGATCGAAGAGTAACGCATATAAATCTTTTTCTCAGCTGGTATTCCAATTGGGATGGTGAAATTGCACAACGAGATAGTGCGAAGATCGCGCTACAGAGGGTATTTTGTTTTCATGTGCTGATCTAGCGAGTGCAGCCTGAACTACGAAGAGAATGGCGCGCATGTAAATGTCGTTGACTTGTGAGCAGAACAGAAGCGTAGTGCGAAATTTGTGGGCAAAGGGCATAATCTTAGTGATATTCAGAGGGACATGCGTGGCATGTATGGAGACGCCTAAGTGGGCTGATCGGGAGCGGTAGCTCAGTGCATCAACTGATGTCACTGCAGCGCCTCTGATCGGGATGTCCTAGGTTCGAGTCCTTACGGCGACTCGAGCTTTTCAGCTAGGTCGAATTCAGTCGCAGTCTGGAGGAGAATTCTAGCGGCCGGTTGCTCTGATTGGTAGTTTTCCGTGGTTTCTCCGACCAACACGAGGCGAATGCCGGAGCAGTACCCTACCAAACGGGCCACGGACCGCGCGCGATCTGTCCTTCCTCTTCCTTGTCCTATCCTCTCCCCCTTACACACACACACACACACACACACACACACACACACTAACATGCACTACACTACCTCATTCCGGAAGACCGGTCGGTAGCTTAGAGCTTGTCCCGGCTGGGGCGGTGCCCCGCTGATGGGAGAATCCTGGTTAGGGGGAAGCCCCACTAGCCGACAGTAGGTCGACGCCGGATCTCGCCAGCCAGCGGGGGAAGATTACCGCCATCTCCCGAGAAAAAACATGGGATTAATGACCAAAGCAGTTGACGCGCCCGGAAACACGAAAAAGCAATCAATCTGAGTGGGCTGTAGCAATATCTCCTGGTGGTGTGCATTCTTGCAAGAGGGCTATACTCCAACTAAACGGTCCTCTAGCCGACGGTAGGTCGACGCCGGATCTCGCCAGCCAGCGGGGGAAGATTACCGCCATCTCCCGAGAAAAAAACATGAGATTAATGACCAAAGCAGTTGACGCGCCCGGAAACACGAAAAAGCAATCAATCTGAGTGGTCTGTAGCAATATCTCCTGGTGGTGTGCATTCTTGCAAGAGGGCTATACTCCAACTAAACGGACCTCTACGAACGGCGTATTGAAACTGGTAGCAAGCTGTGACATGTCTTGAAAAACCTGGCGTCTATGTAGAAAAGTATGTCAAAGATGCAAAGTCTTTGGTGATTTTTTGTATTTTGGTACCAGTTAAGTGTTTTAGCAACAAAAATTATTGTGCGTTAGTTTCCGATCTGCCCTCGTACGTTAAGGTGAGCAGTAACTGTCGTGATCAGAAAAGAGAATTTTTTTTTTTTTTGCTGCTTTCACAGATTTATCTGAACACTAGAGCATCGTCACACCTTTAGCTCTAGTGTTCAAAATTGAACTTTCAGCATGGTATGCATGCTCTGAAAGAACCGCTTTTACTAGTGGCTGCCTAAAAAATAACATTCAGCGATAAGAGGATGACCTAGTTTTAAAGACCAAGATGTGACACTCTTTTCCTCTGATTTAACGACAGCTCCGTAGCCAATTTGGAGGTGTGACATGTCTTACGCGTGTCTGATGTAGAGCTAGTCTTTCATAACCACGGGAGATGCCCTATATTGATGGGAGAACAGCTCATCCCCAACTGTAAGAACTGATCACCCCTTCTTTGCAGCAGAGGTGTTTAGAAACGTGCAGAATATCTAAAAATAGTGGATATAATTCAATCGATTTGGTATTTGATATTCTATGTATTTCACTCGCATGCATTGGTAAATAAATACTTAGCAATAATAAAATGATCACTCATACACAGTATCAGGTCAATAATTCAGATGCGCAGTTCAGCTCATGGCCGTTTAAAATGGGTTCCAGGTCGAAGTTATCTTCACTTTTAAAACAATGATTTTCCACGTAAGTGATGTTCGCAAGGGTGCAATAAATTTCAGAAATAGTGAAGCTTTCAATGCCTGCAAAACTTTCAACAGCTACGTTATAAACTACCGGAAAATGTGACTTGGGGCTTAAACTCATGTCACTGCATCGCCTCCGACCAGGATTTCCTAGGTTGGATAGATAGCTAGGTCGAATTCAGTAGCTCCCTGTGCTGGAGGAGAATTCTAGCGGCCGGATGCTCTGATCGGTAGTTTTCCGTGGGGTCTCCGATCAACACCAGGCGAATGCCGGAGCAGTACCCTGACAAACGGGTGCGATCTGTCCTTCCCATTCCTTGTCCTATCCTCTCCCTCTTACACACACACACTTACAGTAACATGCACTGCACTACCACACAAACCGGGAGACCGGTCGGGAGCTTAAATCTTGTCCCGGATTGGGTGGTGCCCCGCTGGTGGGAGAGTCCTTGTTAGGGGGAAACCCCACTTGCCGACGGTAGGTCGGCGCCGGATCTCGCCATCCAGCGGGGGAAGATCATCACCACATTCTCCTTCCCCACCCGAGGGAAAGCATGCACTACATTTACTAGACTAATGACCTTAGCAGTTGATTGACCTTAGCAGGAATCACTACTTAATCAGCCAATCAATACAGTACATACTGTTCGCCAAGTTCAGTCAATTGCATGATTTTTTTACGGCGTAAATTGCGTTCAACGAACGAAATGACCTTGACACATTTCTTACTCATCACATCGGAAATGTATTACAGTGTGACTGTGTCAGCTATTAAAGACAGCAAAACTAATCTCAACTCCCAACAAGAAGAAGAAGAAATTCTTTTTAAAGTTCGTCTCCAAATGCTATTATATAAGGTCGAGGATAAGCAGTACCACATTGGGCCTCGGATTATGGAGAATGTGGTGATAAAGCTCTCCACTTACTGGCCCTCGATATTATGAGTAGATGCCATTTTACACTCGGCTACTTCGTCCCAGGCCGGGATTTGGACTGGTCATTCACTAACCAGTTTACTAACAAAAGAATTTTATAAAAGGAGCTATCTTTCTTTCCCATTTCTACCTTCAAGAACTATTATTTTCTTTTTTAGAATCCAACAACAAATTATTCAAATTTGAAGGATGAAACACGAATTAGGATAAGCTAAATAAAACGTTTTTAATAATTAATTTTTAATACACTAAAACTAATTTTTAAATTCCTAACTTTAAACAACAATTTTGTTAGACTGCCTTTCGTAAAAGCAATTATTAAGCAAATCGTTAAGGGTACAATAATTGTGCAAGTTCCTACGTTCAGTTTTGGAGGTTTAACAATCAAAGACTTGTGTCTCTTAAAACAGCTCTACGCCCATATGTGAGAACAGTTAACTTACAGAGATTTGTTAATTTCTTTCACATTATTGCTAGGTGCAATAAATAACTGAATGATTTAATAAAACGTAAAGAAAATTTAAAAAAGGGAAGTTCGTGCCATTCAAAAATATACCTACCACTTAGCAAAAGCCTTTATACTTGTCAGAATTTAGAATGAAAATAGTCATTAAATAGTAATCAATAGTAAGAATAGAATATAATTCAAATTTCGGATATTTGTTAGAACAAATCTACCAAACTTTCTCGTTTAAACCCTCTATTCTTCGCCTCGCGCCGCTTCAGCTTGATGGAGCATCATTCTGGAAACGGAGGGGAAGAGCCAGCGAAGTAAGGGGAAGTTGTTGCCATTGTCCGCGGAGCGCCAGTGCGTGCACAGTTTAATATGTCTGCACCGGGGGGGGTGATTGATTGATTTGTGCGAGTTTCCGGGCGCGTCAACTGCTTTCGTCATTAGTTCCGTTAGTATAGTGCATGTTTTTTCTCGAGAGATGGCGGTGATCTTCTTCCGCTGGATGGCGAGATCCGGCGCCGACCTACCGTCGGCAAGTGGGGTTTCCCCCTAACCAGGAGTCTCCCACCAGCGGGGCACCGCCCCAGCCGGGACAATCTCTAAGCTCCCGACCGGTCTCCCGGAATATGTGACAGAGTAATGCATGTTAGTGTAAGTGTTGTGTAAGGGGAGAGGATAGGACAAGGAAGAGGAAGGATAGATCGCGCGCGGTCCGTGGCCCGTTTGGTAGGGTACTGCTCCGGCATTCGCCTGGTGTTGATCGGAGAAACCACGGAAAACTACCGATCAGAGCAGCCGGCAACTAGAATTCTTCTCCAGACAGCGAGTGAATTCGACCTAGCTGAAAAGCTGGTGTCGAAAATCCTTGCGCCGACAGGACTCGAACCTAAGACCTCCCGGTCAGAAGGGCTGCAGTGACATCAGTTGATGCGGAGGGGTGGGGGGGCTCTTGCGCATGGTATCTGACTTCAGCCAATGTCCTTCAGATACCAGTTTGTATCACAATCTTAGCGGGAATTTTAAATGCACGCAGATACGAAAATTACCACATCATTACAAGACATTGAAACAGATTTATGAAGCATTTCTTTTCAATATTTCATCTTGTATACGTTCATTGCGTTATTTTTGTTTGGTTACTGTTGTAACCTTTGCTCGTTCCTCGCTCAAGAGAATCAAAGTTAATTATGTAAACAAATTAATTGTCAAGGATATTTGACCTCTGAGCGAAAAAACGACGTATGTAGCGATTTTTCAAATTTGTGCGAATGCAATAAAGCAACATTATAAACGAGTTGCATACGCTATTTTTTATATAATAGCATCATAAATTTATAAGGATCTCAAACTTAATTTTGCGAAACAACTTTCTTGTGACGTCTCGGCTATTTGATATGTGTGAGACAACATTGGTCGGTTGTTCCGTTCACCACTACCGCCCCACGATTCTCTCGCTCCGATTAGCTTAATGTGTGATGATGCAATTATTAGTGCAGTAAACGGAAAATACGTCATCACCCGTGCCGTAAGATGTGATTTTATGAACGATTTCTTCTAACAAAAAAGTCGTATAAAATGATGGAATATAAAGGAATAGTTTTACAAAATTCAATGTTTAAAAACGTCGATGGTACGGGTTGTTTGTGTTTTGAATATCGATTTTTTAAAATTCGAGGATCGATATCTCGAAACATCGATATTTTGTTGTCGACGTCGCTTCTCTACTTCGCTCACGAGTATTCACGAAACCTGTCCCATTGCAGCGGCGGGCGAGTGCGTCACGGCTCCTGTCCGCTTCGCAACGCCCCCTGCTGCTTGTCCGGTCAGCGGCGCGGTGTTGATCAGGGGTGCCCAACATGCAGCGTGCCTCAAGGGCCAAAACTAGAACCTTTAATAAGGATGTGACCATATTTTCTTTACTCAGGCGATCCACACCTGACTTTTCCGTAATGCTGATCTCGGCACGTCGTCCGACTGCTGTGAAACGGAGGGAATGTAACCATGGGTGATATCAGGCCGTACTACGCAAAATGCAGTAAAATGCACTTTTTGGGATGATTTTGAATATCTGAATTTACTATCAAATAATTAATAAATCTAATCTTCACCTATTTCTACATTAAAGGGGATGTTTCTCTGGAAGTTCGCATGTACATTTATATTGCATTATCATGCTTGTAAGTTTTAATTTCTTTTATTATTAGTAATTTTTTACGTTGAATATTATTTAAAATAAATTGGATCGTAATTCACTTTGATTCTATTTGACAGCGCAGTGGTAAACCAAAGCCACGTGCGGCAGGTCGGGTGGGACAACGTTCTCGCCCGACATGGTTGCACGGGGCATTAAAGTTTGACTAACAACGGATTCGGTGGTATAACGGTCAGTGTACCGGACTGTTGTACCCGAGTTTGCGGGTTCAAACCCGATCGAAGCCGTGGATTTTAAGGGCGAAAAAATCCTTCGGAGGGGAAGTAAAGCCGGCTGTCTCATGTAGTAGATTTACTGCATGTAAAAGATCCTCAAGCCTAAAAGAAGCCTCTGAGCAAAATTGAGATCCGCCTGTTTCGTCGCCCAAGATAATACCTCCTTTCTCCGCTAGGTGGTGAAAGGAGCGTATAGAAATTTGCGTGGTTAGACGGAAGAGCGGGAGACTCGCCCGAGACTCGCCACGTAAAATAAGGCATTAACTAACTAACTAACTAACAACTTTTCGCGGGCCACAATAAATAGCACTACGGCCCGCCAGTTGGACACCCGTGGTGTAGATGGTGCAGGTGGCGGCGGAGGCGGCGGTGGAGGCCGCACCCTGTGGCGCCGCGGCGCCGCCCCCTCCCCCTCCCGCCCGCCCATTGGCCCGCGGGGCCATCGCCAACACGCGCGCGCGCCCACCGTCACGCCCCGCGCCGCCACTCGCGCAGTTGCGGGGTTCGCCTGCAGGGCGGGCGAAAAGCTGCAAGCGGAGATACGATGAGATAAAGTACGATTAAGAGATTTCCGAAACTTGTGCAGTATTATGAATACGAATGAAATGTTGATATTTGTATTTTGCATGTGGTATTTTGAGTTGAGCACGCTTTTTTAGCAAAAATGCACTTTCGTACGAGTTGCATACGTCATCTTTTTACTTTCTCCCTACGGAGTACAAAGTTATGTAATGCGCGAAAAAACGATGAATTTTCGGCAGAAAATCTCTTATTGCAGAGCCCGGGTAACGAAAACGTGCATAAATCCAGTTGCTAAATTTTAAAAAAATCCTGTAACGGGTGATGTAGCCAGAATTCATGTTTTGTGGGTCCTTGATACCGAAAAATCCAATGACGGCAAAACGTCTGTCCGTCCGCCCGACTGTCTATCTGTCCGTCTGTGAACAACGCTAGCGGCTAAAATGTTGATTTTCTTCAAAATTGATATTCCTCAATCGAACTGGATGATGTGGGGGCAAACGTTTTTCGCAGTATTTCTACAACTAAAATATTCAAGATAGAATTTTTCCCTTAAGGAAATCTGTTCCTTAAAAATAGATTTTGAAATAAGGTAACGTACAATTTCTCAAAAATATGAGTACTTATCGTGTTTGATTGATTGATTGATTTTTTCGTGTTTCCGGGCACGTCAACTGCTTTGGTCATTAGTCCCGTTAGTGTAGTGCATGATTTTCTCGGAAGCTGGCGGTGATCCCTGCTGGATGGCGAGGTCCGGTGCCGACCTACCGTCGGCTAGTGGGGCTTTCCCTTAACCAGGACTCTCCCACCTGCGGAGCACAGCCCCAGCCGGGACAAGCTCTAAGCTCCCGACCGGTCTCCCGGAATATGTGTATATCTCCCGAATATCTCCCGGAATATTGAGTGTAACCTAGGACCTCCCGGTCAGAGGCGCTGCAGTGGCATCAGTTGATGCACTGAGCCACCACCCCCGGTGTGGTAGTGTAGAGCGTATAAGTGAGTAAGGGACGTTGCGCTACTGTTAAAATTGTGAGCCATTGTCGGGACACGAACCCTGAGACTTCCCGGTCAGAGTCGCTGCAGACACAACGGTAATGCTGACTCTGAGCTAACTCCGCTGGTATGCGCCCGGGAGCGGTAGCTCAGTGCATCAACTGATGTCACTGCAGCGCCTCTGACCGGGAGGTCCTAGGTTCCCACTCCCCACGGCGGCAGGATTTTCGACTCTTGCTTTTCAGCTAGGTCGAATTCAGTCGCTGTCTGGAGGAGAATTCAAGAGGCCGACTGCTCTGATTGACAGTTGTCCGTGGTTTCTCCGATCAACACCAAGCGAATGCTGGAGCAGTACCCTACCAAACGGACCACGGACCGCACCCGATCTGTCCTTCCTCTTCCTTGTCCTATCCTCTCCCTTTGCACACACACTTACACTAACATGCACTACACTACCACATTTTCCGGGAGACCCGTCGTGAGCTTAGGGCTTATCGCGGCTGGGGCGGTGCCCCGCTGGTGGGAGAGTCCTGGTTAGGGGGAAACCCCACTAGCCGACGGAAGGTCGGCGCGGAATCTCACCATCCAGCGGGGAAAGATCACCGCCATCTCCCGCGAAAAAAACATGCACTACACTAACGGGTCTAATGACCAAAGCAGTTGACGCGCCCGGAAACCGACAAAATCAAATCAAATCAATCCGCTGGTATGATTTCTGACACGTCGGCTCGAACTCCCGACCTTCCGATCACGTACCCCCGAGCCGGAATGCCATTTCTTTACACTTCCCTCTTTCGGCGTTGGGTCATGGACATTGCTCATCTCCTGTTCTATTCGTCAATATCAAAATGAAGGTCATTACATCTCAGCACAAATGTCTTCCTAGGAAATGCAACGGCGGCAGTGTTTCGATTTGGGTTTCGGAACTATGACTATTATCTCTCAGAAAATGGATGCAGAACGATAAAATGAAAATGAAGAGTGGAAGGAGTAGAAGGGAAAAAGTGGAATAGGAGGAGAAAGCTTACATCTACAAAAGAGAAAAAAAAACAGAAAAGAGCTACTATCAATAAATGTAAAGGGAGTGGCTAGCAGTCTTTCGTTTACCTGCTTGTTTTTCATTTTTAACCTTCGTTTGTGCTTCACGCTTAGTTCTTTTACTTTGACTTTTCATCGTTGAACTTCTTCCTTAGTTTCATTTCTACTTACATAGGTTTTTATTTAATTTCTTCCTATTTGTACGTCTTCTTACTTTTTCTCTCTATGCTACATAATCGGAAGGAAAAGTGTTGGAATCACCTCAAGAGCACTGCTCTCTGGCATTCGCCTAGTGTTTGTCGGAGAAACGTCACAAACCTACCTTTCAGAGCAGTCGACCGCTAGAATTCTTCCCCAGACAGCGTCTGAATTCGACCTGGCTAATTAATAGCGTTGAATATCGGGACGCAAACCCCAAGTCTTTCCGATCAGAGGCACTGAAGTGTTGATACACAGATGACGAGGAGATATACAGGTGGAAGTTTTTTAAACCTCAATGAATACAAAAGAAATCCAATATTGATTACACATCGTTTGGACATCTTTTAATCCGGTTTCTCATCCCTCATATTGGGTTTTATCAACACTCGACAAATTCTATAGAAAACTATAGCTTTCTTTCAAATAGACAAGACCTTAGCAAAAATACCCAAGAAATACCCTTGAAAATACTCAAGATTTTACCAAAAAATTATATCAATTCATTCCCAACATTTATTACGAAAAACAAATTTGCATGTAACGAGTTTTGAAAAAATAACGCTCCTCACTTTTTGGGACTGCGTAGATGAATGAGTGGATGGTCGTAGGGGAAAGCAGCGAGGAGAGGTAGACATCTAACGCAGCTGGAGAAAGACCCCCATCTCGATCAGGTTTTTTGTCGAGTTTCCCTGATTCATTGAGCAAATGCTGAGATGGCCCCTTGTTTTGCTTCTGGACATAAATGTAACTTCATTTTCTGTGCACGTCTTCTAGAATTCAGTGGGAAATACAATTATTCAATCATCGTTTCCATGTTGTCGCGGCAGGAAGTAATAAGAGCCAAAATTTATTGCTTATTTATCTTTGAAAATAGATTTTATTACATGGGAGTTTTTTTTCTCCCTTTCAAAATTCAAAATTTATTGCTTATTTATCCTTGAAAATAGATTTATTACATGGGAGTTTTCTTTTCTCCCTTTCAAAATTCAAAATTTAAGTAGTATATGACTTAGTGTAGGGATCGCAGAATTTTGAAAATGTGCACACAATTCACTTTTCCCCATAGCACGTCATACGCAGTTTTTAACTGTTTTTTACGTAAAATAAATAAATAAATAAAGATGCGAAGAAGGAGCGAGCCCCTGCATCGCTCGGGGAGAAGGAAGCTTTGGGCGCGCAGGTGGTCCGCGCCGGGCACTGCGCCGTTCCCCGCCGCCGCCACCGCCGCCGCCCCGCCCACGCGCCCCTGACTCACGCATGACGTCAGCGCCGCTCCGCGCGTCGCGTCGCCAGCGCCTCGCGCCGCGCCCTCCCGCGCCCACGCGCACTTGCACATGCACTTGCACACGCGCGCGCACACACCACAGACACATCACACAGGCACAGGCAAACACCGCACACACATACTTATCCACATACACCTCACACACCACACACACCACAAACCACACACACACACGCACACACTGCACACACCACACCACAAATACCACACACGCACACACTACACACACCACACACACACACGCACACACACACACGCGCGCACAAAAAACCACGCGCATACGCACATCTCTCACACACACACGCACACACAAAGGCATACACCACACACACATATAGTGGCATAGCGTGGCGGGGGCGGCACTTTTAGGATGCGACAAAATTTCACAATAAATAATAATATTTTGTAAAAATTTGAAACTTAATTTCAAATTTTTGACGTACTTATGATTCGGATCGATTGAAATGACCCCCAAATCTTTCATTACTTATTCTGTGACGACTCCTTATAATGAATGTATAGTGATTATTGTATTATAAAACATGTGATTATGTTCTAAAAGACTTATTCACGACTTTTTTATTTGTAACCAGCAACATACTCAATGATGATTGATCTTGCCAAATAGATCTTCAGAGTTACAGTATATTGTAGTCTTTTAATTTGAAATACCTAACTAAGGAGACGGCTAAATCCCCCCCCCCCCCACCCCCCCCCACCCACACCCCCACCCCGGGCAGCTGCCACTGGCTCCGCTACTCCACACACACCTCACACCACGCACACACACAATACAATACGAATACCTGACCTATTTAGCTCAGAGCCATCAGTGTCGCTGTCTCAGCAGAGACTCTGACCGGGCTGTCCTAGGTTCGAGTCTGGACGGTGGTAGGATTTCTGACACTAGCTTCATAATTAGACCGAGTTTAACCGCAGTCTGGAGGAGACTTTTATCCGTCGGTGGCTCTGATCGAGAATTTTGCGTGGTTTCTCCCATCAGCACCAGGCAAATGTCGAAAGCACAACCTTAACAAATTGGCCGTAGAGCGCCCGCGAGCTATCCTTCCTCTTCTGTTCTATCCTCTCCCCTAACTCACTCACACTTTCTATATACGTGTTTATAGATAGACACTTTCTACAGAATCACATATTCTAGTCATAAGATATTATGATATCTTTTTTATTTTCTGGGGGTTGTCGGTGCAACCTAAGTACGAACCGCCACCCTCTAAAGCGTTCTGTCAATTTTTTCCAATGGTTCTAATCGATTTAAATCAATTCAAGGCCCTGTGAGTTGGAAATGGATAATTTAATTTTTAGAGGATACGAAGTTTCAAAAACATTTTCACAATTTTCTAAAAGATTACTCTACATTTTTATTAAAGTTTGCACTCAGATAGCATTAAGGGTGTTTAAGAGGATGACGGTCCCATTTTCGTTGAAATATCTGCTTTCCTGGAAATTGCAAAGTTTTTCGGCGTCTTCGTACAACGATAATGTTAAAGAACGAATTTGTCGCCGTAAAATGATTTGTTCTTTGAAATATATCGTAAAATAAACCAATGTACATGTGTTTAAAAATGTGAGAAGTGCACACTTAATTTTGTGCCAAATATAGGCAATTTTCAAATTTTTTGTCGATTTTATTTTCTCAAAAAATACTCCCAAAACTTCATTAAATGTTTTCCTCGTATGTATCAAAGGACGAAACTACAGGTTCTACAGAACGGCACACACTTTCTCTTAGCAAATTTTTCACACACTAAAGTGTGGTGTGGCTTTAAGGTCGTGCTCCATTCTCCGGCTAGCTGCCGTCCATCGTCGCCCAAAGTACATTTTTTGACAATTTCTCAAATTTTTGCTTTCAAAGTACTGCTACTGAATCCTTACTTCCGGAATATTGAGGAAGAGTAATATCTCGTTCTAAATAGAAGTTTTCATTGAATAATTCGTAGTCGTTTTTAAGAAAATAGCAATTAAGCATTACTGTAAATGCGAAAATTAAGATCTCTATCGCAGGTATCTATTGAATTTTCGAAGACTTTCATTTGACATCATTTAAGCACTTTCACTCACAAATGAAATAATGGATACTAATTGACGGACATGTCCATATTAATGTCGTGAGAGGTATTTAAAAAAAATTACATTTGTGTAATCTTTGAAGAAACAAAAGAATACACCAAAATGAACTTTACTTCATATTGAACAATTAGCCTATCCAATGGAAAAAAATGAGATAAAATTTGAAGGCATTTTTAAGAAAATGGAGTTTGAGTGTTCCTTAAAATGAGGAATTTCAAGCTCATCTTTACAGAAAAATGTTGAGTTTTCAAGAAACTTTATTTGACAATATTTAAAACAGACGAACTCATAAATATAATATAAAATGTCGCTCTTAACGTAAATATTTCCGACGTAAGAGAACACTCAAACAAATTTCATCTTTGAAAAACAAGACAATAGAGAAATATGGCGTTCATGTCATGGTAAATGAGTTGTTTGGCACCAAAGAACATATTTGAAACCGTTTATGAGGAAATCTTGTTTTTGTAATGTTTAACTTCAAATATTGCACCCATATTGCACGAAAACTACTAAAATTTCCCAAAATATCTACATGAAGTTATTGAAAGAACTATTTGTACACAACCATTTTTTTTTCAAGAAAAATATCTTTATTCAATTTCGTAGTTCTAGGACGACGCCGAAAAATGCTAACTTTTGCAATTTTCGAAAATTCAGAGTTAAAAGTAAAGCATGCAGCCACTTTTACATACAGCCACTTTTATATATGTATTTTACTATATTCTTACAAGAAATTTAAAGAAATAATTTGGAGACGATATTGAGAAAATTTTGGAAATATCCGGGTGACTGCATGTAATGTACCCGAAATCTTAAAAGGTTCTTCAAAATCTCATAGCTACAACTACAGCCAAATCGAGAAGCGTGTATTAAATTTGGAAAAGATCGTACTTGTGGTTTAGGCGCTAGTAGTGTTACAGGCTAGAGAGAGACAGAGGGACGGATGTTTCCAATTGGTCATGGCATCAAGGACTCACAAAACAGAGATTCTGGCTATCCCACGTGTTAGAGCGTTTTTCCTCATAATTTAGCAACACGTTTTATGCACATTTTCGTCACCTGAGCACGAAAATGAATTTTTTTCCCGCTGAAAATCTTTGTTTTTCGCGCAGCATTACATAACTTTCTCTATATTACGTATATTACTCCGTATATACGTACGTATACGAGAAAGTAAACTAGATGTGTTACAGGTAAATACACGAGAATTGCACAGACTTTCCCGAAGTAAGGTTTTCTAATTTTGTTGGTGTGGACTGGTACTGTACAGTCTTGTCCCTCCTTCTTGCCTGCTTCCATGTATTGCGGCAAAACGAAATTTTTTTTGAAATTTTCGCAACTATTTGTTTTCCAAATGGTGGAACCTAAACTCACTGACGTCAACACTGAGTCTTTGATGGGGAGGACTTAGGGTTTGAGACCGAAGATGGCAGAATTTTCGACACTAACTGGAGCACTAAGTCTAAACTTCAGTGGCAGGGCGGAAGAATATTATAGGGGCCAGGTGCTCTGATAGGTAGTATTTTTCCGTTTAAACGATCCACTCCTGGCGTATATTAGAGCACCCTAATAAACAAACCTTAGACCGCATGTCATATTCCCTTGCACTTACTTGTTCTATACTAACCCCATAGCACACCCTTTACCTACATACATTCACAAAAAGCATAAATTGCACCGCTCATGTCGGGAGACTAGTTAGATAGCTGCCTTGGATTCAGTCGCGGTCCGACGTTCAAATTTAGTGACCGTTAGCTGTGATCCGTAGATTCCCGTGGTTTCATCGATCAACAGGGAAAACCAGAGCTATTCTCTGACAACAAACTGAACGATATCTCTCCTTCATCTTACTTACACCGGTCCCCAAGCATTACCTACATAAACAATTACATGCGATATTCTACCACAGATGTCCAGAGCCCAGTTGGGAAATAAGAGTTGGACCTGGCTGGATGCCTAGCGGGTGGGAGATTCCTGAACGGGAAAACCACGCAAACCCAAGAGTAGGTCGGCGGCGGATCTTCCCATCCAGGCAAGAAGATCACCGCTACCTTCCGTGAAGAACCCCTGCACTTCACTAACGGGACTGAGGACCATGTCGGTTGACGAGTTCGAAACACAAGATACTCAAACAATCAATCGAAAAGTCAGAGGAAACAGTGAAAAATGGGATGTCCATCTCCATATTTTCCTTAAATAAGAGTAAACGCAAATAAAATGATACTGATTCAATAATTTTTGATGAACTCATTAAATTTTAGTAAATTGTGAAATGAAATACAATTCTAATAAGTATGTACTGATGTAGAATCATTTATTTAAATTGATTTTTATTTTAAATCGATCAATTTGTTTGTATTATTACATTAAACTATTTACAATTTTTGTTGGAAGCTCAATTTTAAAATATTTGGTAACTGTTCAAGATGAAATAGCTGATTATATTTAAAAATGTAACAAGTAATATAGTTTCTTCCAGTATTTTCTTCTTTTAAATTGATTGACGTCTTGTGAATAGAAAAACATTATGCTAGACATAACTTTTTAACAACTTGTTTCTTGAGTTTGTGCTTCTACCTCAATGTCGTCTGTGAGTGGTAGAAATCATTTCCATTGTGTCTGTATTAGAGCCATTTATTCGATATTCTTATATTCAACAGGCTCTATCCACATGTTTTTCAGGCACTTACTTCTTCTTTTTGCGCTATTTTACTATTTCTTTCTATTCAGACCCAATCGTAGAACAGGCGCAAATTTCGCAAATTTATTGTCATCTCTTTCGCTTTTTAATTATAAATCCTCCTGCATGTACTTTTCAATATCATCTACACACATGTTGCCTTCGAACGCGTCTTAAAGAATCTGCATGTTTCTTCTTCCACTGACCTCCATCGTCGCAAGCAAATGCTTCATCAACCCTGCCATTATAGGATCAAGCAGTGGTCTTCATTACCTCTCACACTGAACGACGCCTATGTCGTCTTTATCACACAGTTATTGGACATCTTCTAGGATGTCAACTTCACCCCCTGATTGGACGATAACTTTTTCCGTCTTTATCAACCCCCATTGGACGACGCGTATGCAGTCTTCATCAACCCTTCATTGGACAGCACTACTGCCGTTTTCACCCCTTCATGGGACGATTTCTCTGTTAACATCAACAACCCTCATTGGACGGCACTACTGCCATTTTCACCCCCTTCATGGGACGATTCGTCTGTTGTCCTCATTAACCCGTCTATGGACGACTCTTCTGCCGTCATCAACCCCCCATTGGACGATGTTTGTGCCTTCTTCATCAGCCCCTCATTGGACGGCACTACTGCCGTTTTCACCCATCCTCATGGGACGATTCCTCTGTTGTCCCCATCAACCCGTCACTGGACGACTCTTCTGTCGTCATTAACCCCACAGAACGACGCTTATGCAGTCGTCATAAACCCCTCATTGGACGGCACTACTGCCGTTTTCACGCCCCCTAATGGGACGATTTCTCTGTTGTCCTCATCAACCACTCTTTGGACGACTATTCTGTCATCAACCCCCCATTGGACGATGCTTATGCAGTCTTCATCAACCCCTCATTGGACGGCACTACTGCCATTTTCACCCCCTTCATGGGACGATTCGTCTGTTGTCCTCATCAACCTTTCTTTGGACGACTCTTCTGTCGTCATCAACACCCCTATTAGACGATGTTAATGCTGTCTTCATCAGCCCCTCATTGGACGGCACTACTGCCGTTTTCACCCCCTCATGGAACGATTCCTCTTTGTCCCCATCAACCCGTCACTGGACGACTCTTCCGTCGTCATCAACCCCCCATTGAACGACGCTTATGCAGTCGTCATAAACCCCTCATTGGACGGCACTACTGCCATTTTCACCCCCCTTCATGGGACGATTCGTCTGTTGTCCTCATCAACCTTTCTTTGGACGACTCTTCTGTCGTCATCAACTCCCATTAGATGATGTTAGTGCTGTCTTCATCAGCCCTCATTGGACGACACTACTGCCGTTTTCCCCCTCCTCATGGGACGATTCCTCTGTTGTCCCCATCAACCCTTCACTGGACGACTCTTCTGTCGTCATTAACCCCCCATTGAACGACGCTTATGCAGTCGTCATCAACCCCTCATTGGACGGCACTACTGCCATTTTCACCCCTTCATGGGACGATTCGTCTGTTGTCCTCGTCAACCTTTCTTTGGACGACTCTTCTGTCGTCATCAACCCCCCCATTAGACGATGTTAATGCTGTCTTCATCAGCCCCTCATTGGACGCACTACTTCGCGTTTTCACCCCCTCATGGACGATTCCTCTGTTGTCCCCATCACCCGTCACTGGACGATCTTCTGTCGTCATCAACCCCCATTGCACAATGCGTCTGCCGTCTGCAGTATCCCCTTCATTGGTCGGCGCTCTGTCGTTTTCCAGGTCTCGACGAAAGTGTCTGCACATTTATCAGGTTCGTCCGTTCGTCGTCTCGTTGTCGTCGTGGCGTCGTTGTCGTCGTGGTCGTCGTCGTTCGTCGTGTCGTCGTAAGCAACTTACTCCTCCTCCACATCCTCCCAGTCAGCGTCGTCGCCGTCGTCGTCGTCATCTGCAAATAACATGAAACACATAGCAATATATATATATATATATATATATATATATATATATATATATGTTTTTTCTCTCTTTCAAAATTCAAAATTTATTGCTTATTTATTTTGAAAATAGATTTTACTACATGGGAGTTTTTTGTTTTTTTTCTCCCTTTAAAAATTCAAAATTTAAGTAGTATATGACTTGGTGTAGGGATCAAGAATTTTGAAAATGTGCACACAATTCACTTTTCCCCATAGGACGTCATACGCAGTTTTTAACTGTTTTTTTGACTAAAATAAATAAAAAATAATTAAAAGTTTGAAGGAAAAACAAAGGTGATGGCTTTTTGTGGAAAACATTTTTTGAATAAAATATTTTTTGAGCAAGTTTTCAGTTTCAGCTATTTATTTGTTCAAATCGAACAAGATATCAGTAAAGACATGAACATTAAATTGGAAGTTTACAAATTATGACTGGTACTTATACATAATACATTAATAAAATAGGACAAGGCAAGATACAACAATAAAGTTCGATTGGACTATGGATTTTCCAATTTTTCTGTACGGCAGCGAATGTTGGGTACTAACAATAATATCTCTAAATAGAATACACGCCAATGAAATGATGTTTCTGAAAGAACGCTAGGCAGCACTAAAGAAGATCATATTCGTAACGAGAAGATAAGGGAAAAATACTTGCCAAAAAATGGGAAGCAAAATAACCATACCAAAATACCGAAACAACTGGTATGAACATAGGAAAAAGGTGGATAATACATGACTACCTATATATCATTACTTCACCAACCGCATGGAAAAGAGACGTCCGCAGACCCAAAAACCATGAAAGGAAAACTTGTGAAGACGGAAAATGCTAAAGCCTAATACTAAGTGCAGAATGAGAAGAAGATTTTTCTGTTTTAAATAAGTTTTAATAAATTATAAA
>CAXIVR010000849.1:0-10215 GCA_964035755.1 Teleogryllus oceanicus
CAAAATTTTTCCGGGTTCCATTGCATCTCGGCGTCTTCAATCACACTAAAAGCGCATTTCCCTGTCTTTTTCCAAACCTGACTGGTAAAAAATACAAATTTTTTAAAGAATTTCGTTTTCCCCGGATTTACAAAACGTTTGTTGGAAAGATCTAATTGGGGGTAATCAACTGGGTCGTAGGGTTTGGAAAAAAGGATGGAAAGTGTTGTTTCCGCCGGGGGAAATTCCGCTCTTAGTAAAAAATTAATTATTCCACCCCCGGATGTCTTCAGCTCGGCCCATCTTTGCATTGATTCCGTCGGGCCGATGCGTTTGATTAAAGACTCAAAATGATTTTGATGACGTCTGTGGGATTGCGACAAAAAGTACAAAGTGTCTTTAGTACAATCTCTGTGTTTCGCAGCATAGAAAAAGTTTAAAATTTTTGGAGGGTTTATTGGCTGGCAAGACTAAAAAAAAGCATGTTTTGGAAATCAAGTGACACATTTATTTCTTTGAATTTCAATTTTTCCCAAACCCCTTATGTGCAAAATTTTTTCAGAAAATTTAATACACAGTTATTTAGAAAATAAGTGATAATATTTTATTTTGGCATTTTCAACATTTGGATTAAGATTTCTAAGTTTATTCGTAAATGGTGATGTTCCTTGTTTTCCAAAAAAAAAATTGTCTTTGGCCCTATCTACATCAATTGACGGATTTCATTGGCGGCGGCATTTGGCGGATATCCATGGAGCTGCGGGACGTTACCGGACGTCTTTGTGGAATATGCCTTTCCAGTTCATTAAACATTTCCCCGTAAATACTGCTACTTTGTTGGGCGGGGTTTCACCAAAAATCCATCAAAAACAAAGGGAATAACAAAGATATCCATTGGTTTTACAGAACCTATCAAAAAAAAGATTATGGGTTTACTTTTTGGTTTCCAAAAAAAGTACACTAGCCTTGCTCCCCTATGCTAACATCAATAAGTCGGGGTCAACCCTTTTCGTGTAGTTTAAACAAGTATTTTAGCAAACCACCATTTCCACGCTTTTCCCACGCTTTGATACGCATTCGTGCCCCTTTACTATTCCTATACCCCCAACCTCTCAAGCCGACCTTCAAATTTTACACGTAAACAATAATTTAGATGAACATACCCAAAGGCCGAAGAGGTCGTTCCTCAGACGGTTGGAAAACAATAAACCCCCAAAATTTTCACCTCCATCCGAAAGCAAAACACAATCATCACAAAATTCCTAAAAACAGATTTGCTGTGTTAGATTATGACAATGATTTTCCATCCTTTCCCCAACCCTCCTCCTCCATCTGACCCCACCCACAAACCCCCAAAACAGCTAGCGCAAAAAAACAAAACACGTAGGGGGCGCCCGGGCCCCCACAAAAAAAAGGGACATTCCCGAGCCCCCCAAAATTTTTAAAATTTTTGCAGTACATGGCGAAAATTCCCCCCCTGCTCGGGGAAACTCCACCCAATTTCTCTTCATGTGTTTTTTCCCTAACGGGAGGTTCCGCGTGACGTGAATTGGCCCCCACACAAAAATCCCCCCAAAGGGGGATAATCATCTTTTAGGGCAGAATGACATCAATTTGGGTGGTCACTTTACACCTGGCAACATGTTGAAAAACACAACTGCCCCCAAAAACCCGAACATTGTAATCTCGACTCTGCCTTTTTTCCAAACCAACACTGTGCAAAGTTGACCCCAAACAAAAATTAAAACTGCATCTGAGAGGCACACATTTTTTTTGGGGCAACTTTCTCTCAGAAAAACCTTCACGGCAGGGTCTTCCAAACCTTGTCGGAAAATCCGGAGCGATTGCCAAACACATCCTTCACCTCACAGTACCCTATCCGATTCATCCCCACCAATCCCCTAGTTCTCTTCCATCCTCCAAAAACCCCCTTTTGGCCCCAATTACCTTATCC
Organism: Teleogryllus oceanicus; assembly: GCA_964035755.1. Classification (NCBI taxonomy): domain Eukaryota; kingdom Metazoa; phylum Arthropoda; class Insecta; order Orthoptera; family Gryllidae; genus Teleogryllus; species Teleogryllus oceanicus. Next base: position 1,934 of record CAXIVR010000849.1, read on the forward strand.
CAAACCTAATCCGTACCCTCCCCCATTTTCTTTCCCCCCTCATCTGAACCCCCCTTCCTCACCCCAAACTGTGGGGATATTTCCTTTTGCCCGGGAAAATGGGATAAAAAATAAATCAGCGATGCACAAAAAAGCTCCGTGAGGCACATGAAAAAGATTCAAATAATGCATCATAATGTAAAACCTTTTTCCCAAAAAAATTAATTTATCGGGCAGATTACAGGGGGATTCAGTAAACTGATGTTCTTTGCTTTACAGAACATTGGTTATCCAAATGTCCACCCCCAAATTCCTATTTTTACCTTAAGATCTTTTTGGAGAAAGGGGGAATCAAAAAAAACCCTGACAAAAATTTCCCTTGGGATGCTAAAAATAGCTTGGGATGGTTTTTTTTAAGTAAGATAAAGAATATATTGAGCGAATGGGGTTGTATGGGGGTGATACGTAACTCTAGCACTTAACTTTTGACTTTTCGTTTTTGGGAAGGGTTTTCGAAAGTAGATGGGGGAAGCAATTGATAAGTGTATTTATTTTATTTTATAACATTTTCAAGATATTTGAGGTAACTTTTTTTTTCGGGAAAAATCGTATTTTCAGTCTATCTTGACAAAAAAGGGGAATTAATGATATACATATTGTCATATTTAGAAAAATTTTTTTAAAAGAAATTTTTGGTTTTTTGTCTCATTTTTAAAAGATATTTGAATGTAACAGCCCTTCACGCAAGGCCACCGCCCCCACCCAAACGCGCTGGGGAAAGCTGAATTTGTATTTCAAAACCCCAAACATTTTCCCAAATATTCACAAAACTGTTGCAATTTTCCTGAACTCTGCTTTACATCCTTCCCCGTTTTCAGATTTTTGTCACTCGTTGATTCAAAAATTGAAGGATTGAAAATATGTTTTTTTATAATATTATTGTAATAAAATTTTTATTGTCAACTCCATTAAAAGGGGTTTTTAAACCAGGATATTCGGGGTCTTAAATAAAAACCCCAAAAAGGGTATATAAAAAAGACTTACAAGAATATTGGCCCCCTCATCTCTTTCAAAAACACAATAACTTGCGTTAAAAATTTTTAAAATTTTTTTATTTCCTTGTTGACATTATTATGTCTTTTAAGGGTTCAAAAATTAAAAATGCTGAGTTTTGACTCACTCTATATACTAATGGGTTGTATCATTTAATGTTTAAAAATTTTTCATCTGTTGTTTTGCCTGTACCCCTAACTTTTTTTCTTTATTAAGTACATTTTTATTCTTAAAACTGTTCTTAATAGCTCGTTTCTCAAAAAAATATCTCACATCATTTCTTAAAAACTTGCAAATCATCTTAAAAACTTTGGGGAAATTTCATTTGGCTCCAAAACAGTTTTCAAAACTTTAAAAAAATTTTTGATAATTTAAAAGGGAAAATTTTTATGGGTTGTGTCAAAACAAACAGTTGCAATTGTTCTCCTTTTTAACTATTGGTGGGTTTGGGGTTTTATGTTCTACATTGTTTCCGCTTTCTTTTTTTTTGGTTAATTTTTTTGTTCATTTTATTATTTATTATTTTTTTTTTGGGTATTTTTTTATCTGGGATTTCTTGGGGAAAATGAGGGAAAAAGGGGAGGGTGTTTTCTCAGGAAAATGTTTTTCCTTTTTTGGGGGTTTTGTTTTATTATGAGCTTAGGTAATGTTAATGTATTTTTTATACCCCCAGATTATTTGTTACAAAAGATCCCCCAATGAATCATTATTCAATGTTTTTGATGGGCATTGGTTTGCAAAGTTTTATCATTAAGATGAACAAGATGTTATCAGAAGAAAAAAAAAAAGGAAAGTGTACTTTTTGAAAAAGGGGAGGTGGGGGTTTTCTGGCGTTCGGACAATACCTTCACCGTTAATACAAACGCGACGCTTCTGCAACTGCACTGACGGTATTGGCCGCGAACGGGCCATAAGGGGAGGTAATCGAGACAAGATCAGGAGATTTTTTGTTTACATACGAAACGAAAGCAATATAAATATAGTAAAAAGTGGTGCTACAACCATATTTTCTGGGAAAAATCAAATGGGGCACAACAAATTTAGCGATTAAGGGAACGTTTTTTTATAAAAGCATTAACTTAAAAAAAAGTTACGATGAAAATGCTCGATTTTCAAAAAAAATAAGGGCCTTTTTACAGATCTTAGTTCTTAACATTATGGTTAAGACAAAATCTTCTTCAAATTCTAGTTTTTTGTAATATTTTTTCAATTTGCGGAAGTAAGGATTCTAGAAAAGAAGTCGAATGAAAAATTTTTTTCCGTTTTTAAATTAAGGAGACAATTTAAAAAAAAAAATATAAAATTTTTATATTGCATCAATTATATGCAAACAAAAAAACTCTTCTTTTCGAAAATAGTGACCTTATTTGAAGATCTGTCTTTCAACAAAAAATTTCATTCAGAAAAAAATCTATCTTCAATAATGGTGATGCCGAAAAAATGAAATTTCAATTTTCAAAAATTCAACGAGTATCGCCTTTCTTTTTAAATTTTTTGAACAGGACAATGTTTTAAAACAAAAAAGTATGACACGTAAGTAAATTGGGGTGTTTTTTCTCCGAAAAAAAAAAATCCCCACGCGAACGGGTAGGGGCAGAAGGGGGCGGGAGACGAGATCAACGGAAATGACGCCAGTGGTGGAGGCTGCGGCGGGTTCGTACAAAATGCCGGAAGAAAAAACAGAAAATTACAAAAGCCCCCCCCTCATCCGTCGCTGCGCGTTTGGGGGGGAGCTCGTTTCGAAATCAACAGAGACCGACAAACGGGAGCGATTTTTTGGGGAGAAACTCCTGGTTGTGGTGGCGCGGGAGGCGGGTCCATCGCTCTGTTTTCGTATCAATTAGTCGGTCTGGCGGGCGGCGGGGGGCGTTGGGCTGGGGCGGGCCCCGCGGGCGACGACTGGCCCCGGCCGGGGGGGGGTTGAGGCGGGGGGCGGGGGGTGTGGTCGGCCGGGGAGGGCTCGCCAGCTACCGGAAGTGCGCTGCGGCGGGGAAGGGGGGAGTCGAATGAATCCGAGCTGAGGGGGGCGGAGGGCCCCCACAGCTCGCTCTTTCACGCTCAGGAGGTGGCATCTTTGGTCACCGAACACTCTCCGGCGGCTTTTACTTGTTCTCTGTTCTTTTGGGAAATCAGCGTAAATATTCTTTTATCCCCAAAAAGGTGGAATATCGTTTTCTTGAAGATGGACAATTGCGGTTCGATCTAAAAAATTCCTGCATGATCGTAAAGCGCAATCGTTTATCCGGGTCGGATTTAAGGGGGGGAGAGTGGGCGGCACCCCCCGGCCCCCCCAAAAAAGGGGCCCCCACAATTTTATATCAAATAAATTTTGTCTTTAACAAAATCTCGATGATTTTTAAAAATATAACAAATTCTAGTTTTTTCTTTTGTGAAAATTTTTTTATATTTTTAATTAAAAAAAAAATATTGTATTTTCATTTTATATTTATATAATGCCAAATAAAATTCAAATAATTTGTCTGATGACAATGTTTAAACTCCAAAAATCTACTTCCAACCTTAACCCTGCAGGGTTTCCTCTCTACTTTACGGCGCCCAAAAACAAAAGTCATGAACTATTTAAAAGAAAAACAGGATGATATTTCGGGGCCCGTATGAAGTGGTTCCAGGATCACGTCGTCTTTTTAACGGAAACGTGCATCAACTGATGTCCCTGCGCCCCCTGCCCGGGGAGGCCCTGGTTCCGTCCTGCGGCGGCAGGGTTTGACACTCCCAGCTATCAGAGGAGAATTCTAAACCGACTGCTCTGATCATTTTCCGTTTCCCCCTATCAACACCAGGCGAATCCCGGGGGAAATACCCTCCAAACCGGACCACGGACCGTGCGATCTGTCCTTCTTTTCCCTTTACTACCTCCCTTACACACACCCCCTTCACTAACGCACTACACACCAAAATTCCCGGGGAGACCTGTCAGAACTTGGTTTGTCCCCCTCCCCGGTGCCTCGCTGGTGGGGGGCCCGGGTTGGGGAAAAACCCTAACGATTATCTGAAACAAATCGTAAGAAGGTTGAATTAAATACGGTTAAAAAAAATTTTTGGTTTTTTTCAAGATGGGGTGGTGGAAACTACGGGGGCAGCCAGAAAGTAGTCCCCCTATTTTTTTTTAAATAAAATTAGTTAAGAAAATTTGAATTTCTCATTCTAAAATTTCCCCTTCTACTCTTCACCCCCTAGTGCGGTGTTTTGTTACCCAAGCGAAATTTAAAAAAGGGGTGATCTATGTTCGTAAGGGAAGCGTTGTGTGATTAAATTTCTTGAATTCAGGGTGAAATGCCCATTTGCTTATGAAAGACAAAAATGAAAAACGGTGATGCAACAGTGGATGTCTGCTCTGTTGACGATGGGTTCGTCGCTGTCGATGCTGAAAGGCAAACATCGTTGGCAACGAAAACAAAACGGCAGGTCGGAAAGTCAGTCCCCCCGCAACATTCAGCAAGTCGATGCATCATTCATGGTAAGCGGGGTGATTGGTTGTAGACGAAGTGGGGAGAAAACCCGACAAAACACCTGTTTCCCTTCTGCGTTCAAAAACCAATCCACAACGCTCCCTTTTCGAACTTTGATGGCCATTTTCAAACGATCTGGCTCCCCAAAATTGACGAAAAAAAGTTACTACTGCGGTGGATTGTGGAAGGAGGTTTGAGGAATATAAAAATTAAATTTTTGTAATTTAAATTTTATTTAAGTACAAATAAGAGGACGCGTTACTTTATGTCCATTGATGAAATTAAAACATAATGGTAAATGTTTTCTAGTTTATTTGATGTTTTTTCACATAATACAACGTTTACAAGTATGGGTTACCTATATAGTCTATTTTTTCCAATGGTCCACTTTTCAAAAAAAATTATATACATCACTAGGACTAAAAGCAATGAATCATAATTCTTTAAAAAATTGTCCTCAAAGGGTTTTTATGTTTAGATTTCCCCCAGAGGCGGGGAGCACCCAGACAATCTTCTTTCAAGAGGGCAGCTTTTTTACAAGCCCCCAAGCCTTTTTAAAAGAACCTCAATTATTCTCATCTTCCGAAAGAACGGGATACAAATTGCCGTCATTGAACCCAGTTGTTTGATTTTTCCCGCATTTTATTGATTTCGTTTAAAATGTGATTGGAGAGGGTTTAAATTATTTCTACGTTAATGTTAATATATCATTTTTTTTGGTTTTTTCATAAAAGTATTTTTGAATCCCTGGCAAATTGGTTTAAATTTTCAAAACCGGGGTTCCCGGGTTCAACAAAATGTGCGTGTATACTATCCTTATTTGGGGTTTGTTTCTTTCCTTTTCTTTCCTCTCCTTTCTCTCTCTCTCTCCCCACACACACACACACCCTCACTAGTTCCATATCCGACAATATTCTGATCATGTTTTAACACCCCGATCAGACGTTCATAAATCAATTAATACATTTTAAATTTTCTACAATAGTTTCTTACTTTTATATGGCATTTACATTTAATTTAATTTTATTTATGTAAAAAATCATACCGATATCTTAGCCAATCTGACCCTTTAAAGGGTAATTTATTTGCTAAAAAGGGTTTTATTAATTTTTGCTTATTGGGTTTTTTCAATCATCTGAAAAAATTTTCCCGAACAAAAATATAAACACTAATGCCTGCTTTTTGGTTGTGCGCCGAGTGTTTTCTTCATCTCAAGCGGGGGGGCTGACGCTTCAGACCTACCTTTTTTTTTATTTAAGCCCAAAAATGTTAAAATCTTGAGAAAAATACCCTCTGTGTGGACACTGCGTATGTAAACTCATTAACTTTCCCCATTTCTTTAATGTTGACGCCCCTTATTTGGGTGGAATAAAGGGGCATGACGTATGACATCGTCAAAAGCTGTATTTAAAATTAAACATTGGCATTTTGCAGTTTTTTTTTTATGTGGCCTAATGTTTTATTTTTTCTTCATTGTACGGGTTCTGTGCGGAAGACAATCGAGCGGGGGCGATGATCTTTAAAAAATTTTTTAATCATCTTTCCAAGACTTTGTTAAAATGCTTTCCTTCCCTGGGTAAATGAGGAAGAGTTAAACACGGAGACCAAAAAAAACACCCCTTAACTCTTTACGTTTTCTTTCTAAAATGAGTTTTATTTTACATTTCCCTGAAAATTCGGAGATGAGAATGCAATTATCTCTTTAAAAAAAAGTAGACCTGTCACCGTTTATCGTCGAGATTCTTCGAAAGTTTGGCGAAACCACAGCAGACAAGGAAAAGAAGCCTTTTCTTGGAAAGTCTTGCTGCCTTGCCTCCCCTCTCTCGAACCTCCCTTTTTGGCCGCTTTTGCCAATTTTGAAAAAAAACAAAAAAAACTAAAAAAAACAAAAAAAAGGGTCAAATCAAAGGGTCCAAAAAGTTTGTTAAAACTAAAATATATAAAAATCCAAACAGAACGGTATATCAGGGGTTTTTTTTTCAGTTCGTTCTTTAAGGAAATTTTCTCAACCACAAATTTTGAAAGCACTTATAGAAAATAGATTTTCCATCATAGAGTTTTTTGTAAAAACAAGTCATTTCTTTTTTTATTCTTGCACGTAATATACGTCCTAACATTTCTTGCTAAAATAAAAGAGAAAGCTATTATTAAAACTGCAAAAATCGGTTCGAGATATCGCCTAAACCCTTTTTGGGTGTGTTTAAAAGAAAACGTTCCTTTCGTCCTCCATCTTTCCTCCGGGGGTCCGCCTCCCCCTCCCCCTCCTCCCCTCCTCTCCCCCCCCACCCCCCCCGCTCTACCACCTCCCCCTGTCCCCTTTTCTTCGTTCCTCCCTCCGTCCCCCCCCCACCCCCCGTCACTACCACCGTTTTCTGTCCCTCTTCTTACCCCCTTCCCTCTTCGTTCCCCCTTTTCTTCGTTCCCCCCTCTTCGTTCCTCTCTGTTCCTCCCCCCTTTCCTTCTTCCTCCTTCCATCCGCTGTCCTCTGTTGGTCCGTCTGTCTTCCGTTGTCCTGTCTTTCCTCATCTGCCGGTCTCTGTGTGCCCGTCTATCGCCTCCCCGTCTTCTGCCCCCCTGTCTGCCGTCTGTCTCCCGTCTGTCCCTCTGTCGCCCCTCTGTCTCCCTTTCCCTCTTCAGTCTGTCCAGGCCCTTCGTTTTGGGGTCGAAGAAAAATCTTTCTTGCGGCCCCCTATGTTCGCCTTAATCTGATCAATTGACTTCCCTTTTCTTTTTCCTTTCCCCTTTCGAAGTTTTAAAAAAAAATTATGTAATCGTGCGCCCAAAAAATGCGAATTTTTTTTGGTGCGCGATTCGTGGGGTTTTTTTTGGGGACTGCTCCGGCATTTGCCTGGGGGATCGGAGAAACCACGGAAAATAAGATGAGAAGGCCGGGGATACAATTTTCCCCCCAGACGCGACGAATTCGACCGCTGGGCTGGTCGAAAAACCTCCGCGGTTTAAAAGCTATTCGAAAATCATTTGATGGGGTTCTGTGTCATTAATTAGTTATCTCGGCTTCTCATGAACACAAGATTAAATTCCGTCCCCTCTCAAAAAAAATTAAGCAAAAAAGGTTAGCTTTTACGTCATTCCAACCCAACTCTTCTTTTTATTCCCTTTTAAACCCAAATTTAAAGTCCATTTATTAAAAACCATTACTTAACAACCATTCTTCGTCCGATTTTACTTATGATGCCTTGTATAATTCCCCGCCCCAGAAAATTTTTTACAAATCTGAATTCTTTGGCTTTTGGGGTTAGCCAGTCAGTCGATTGAGCAACGTTTGGCCATTTTTTGTGCCTTTTTCAGAACTATAATGCCGGATTTTTCAAATTTTTCCCCCCTCCGTTACCCTGGGGGGCTTAATTATTCAAGACCGGACATTTTCTCTCCAGCATTGCTGTTGGAATCTGGGAGGGCATATGTTAAAAAAACTAATTAAATCTAAACTTAATTTTAACAAAAAAATAACACCCCTCTTTGGGCGTAAGTTTTAAAAAATGATATTTTTAAATTTGGTAAAAGGAGTTCAAAGATTGTTCTTTTTTATTTTTTTTTCTTATAATTAAAATTCCCCCTCATTCCTAATTTAAACTATATTTACAAACACATTCCTCACACATTCTCCCACACTTCCGTCATAAATTTTTTTGCACTGATTTTCGCCACGCCGCGGCGCCGACTTCGCAAGCCTGTGGCGCCGGCGTCTTAGGGGCCCGGCGGGTCGGGCCCGGGGGGCGCGTTTTCCCCGCCCCCCACGGGTTGGCTCGGGAACGGCAC